>JAIKVH010000920.1:0-11457 GCA_024679275.1 Phytophthora niederhauseri
CCAATACCACCAGCCACGAACACGAGAGCCGGGTAGTGCTGGAAGTCATCGGACATCTTGCCGTAGAAGCCATCGACGTAAATTAGCGGCATCTTGCGCTCCTCGCGGGCCTGAATCGCCACCGCGTACAGCGACTTGGTCCAGTTGCCGATACACTTGACGTGCACCGTGAAGGTGTCCTCGTACTCGATCGGCGACGAACTGATGCTGAACGGATGCCACTGAGTGTGCGACAGCAGCGGAATGCGGAGGTACACGAACTGACCAGCATGGTAGTGGCCCGACTTGCCAGGCGACCGGCGGAAGACCAGACGCGTGATCTCACCGGGAATGGCCTCCAGATCCACGACTTCACACGGCATGCGGCTCTGGCTTCGAGACAAGATGCGGTGCATGACATAGAGGCACACGGCCGGGTACATCCAGATGACGAATTGCGAGAAGTGCAGCGCGCTGAAGAAGAGCACGAAAATGAAGAGGTGGTGGCAGTAGTAGAACACGTCGTAGTACTTGCGGCGGATCGGGTTCAGCGATGTCACTCCGATGACGATACAGCACAGCAGGGCCAGCTGGCCACAGAAGTTCTGCAGGCGTGCCTTGCCCACAGTCCCGTAGTCACAGTCCATGCAGGGGAACGCCGACTCCAGGAACGTGCCGCTCTTGAACCACGCGTAGTAGTACGGGATAGCGTGGAGCGCCACCATCGCCACTGTGAAGAATCCGATCCAGCGGTGGTACTTGATGGCGTGCGAGTAGTCGATGCCCATGGAGATCATCCAGAATGAGTTGCGCGTGGCCGGGATAATCAGCAGCGAGAAGCACAGCACGGCGTTGAAGCCGAAGACCATGCCCACGAGCCGGAACACGGACGAAGAATCGGTGGAATCGGCCTCCACGAGATCGGCGTAGTTGCGCGAGAACACGGCGGAGAACCAAATGGCGTTGAGTCCGAGGAAGACCAACGTGCAGATGGACTCGGCGTACGAGACGTTGATGGTGCCGACGAAGATCTTGCGCTTCAGAAAGCGCATGACGGTGCGGTGCGCTCCAGTCGGCACGGGCGGCAGCGCGTCTCCCAGTGCGAGCGCCATGCCGCCGATCATGAACGGCAGACCAATGAGCACGTAGTTGACCACGAACTCGACGATCTCGCGGTGGCCGCCGACCCACTCGGCGTTCTTGACCGTGGAGCCGAAGAGCACGTAGAGCTGGTAGCGGAAGCCCAGGCGGTACTCGGGCAGCTCGTGGTAGATGATGGCGAAGATGACGAGGGCGGCGCAGATTCCGACGGTCAGGAAGGGCCACGTCTTGTAGTTCTTGTCCACGGGCGTGCCGTACACGAAGGGCGTGGCGAGCTGCGAGGGCTTGCCGGCCATGTTGGTGCCGCTCATGCTGAGCGCGAAGAACTTGCTCTCGCCGCGGTTGCTGTCTCCGTTGGCGCTGTAGCCCGAGGGCGGCTGGCGCATGTCCAGCGAGTCGGCCGGCGAGTCCAGCACGTTGCTGTCCATGGAGAGGTTCACCATGGCGGTCGGCGCTTGAGAGAGTCGCTGTCTGCGGTGGTGAGGGCTGGCAGTTGACTTGCCCGGTGGCGTTGCTCGGTAGCGTTAGTTAGCGACTGCCTGCCTGCCTACCTGCTGCTTCCGTGCGCGCGTGTGGAGGGGGGAAGGCGCGGATGTAGAAGAGCGCCGCCGCGTTAACAGACTCGAGAGGCGACGGGGCGACTGCGCTAATACGTAATCGCCAAAGTACGAGTGCTGCGCCGGCCTGGTCGAGCGCAATTCCCCAACTGCAGGTGTGTGTGGAGTCCATCTGGGCCCAGCACATCGCGGGATGAAAGGTTGTGTGAAGCCAGCGGCCGGTTCCAACGGTACAGGAGAGACAGAGCTTTGACTGCGCCTTTGTATGCCCGCCACAAACCACCAGCCGGCAACCGCGAACAAGGCCATGCCTCCCCATCGTTTTCAAACCCGACGGCTGGATCGCTTCCAACGTCAGCACCAAGGCGATCCTGGGGCGGGTTTTCGCTAGGAGGCGCTGAGCGCGGCGGCTGCTGCGGTAGCTGTTGCCGCTGCAACTTATCGATACGAACGATGGAAGTGCTGTGATACAATATTAAAGCATCGCTGCTGTAAAGCAACACCATGCATAATCTCTGGAGTCGGGCTTTTGAGGTTACACATCTGACGTGCGGGGTCCCAGTCCAATGAGTTCCCTTGCAAGCTTGTTGCTCGCGCATTTTCTCGTTGAGGGTGGGTGTGTATCTCAACCGAGTTGGTCTGATCGGTGCAAGCACACTACATTTTCTCGTTGAGGGTGGGTGTGTATCTCAACCGAGTTGGTCTGATCGGTGCAAGCACACTGTGAATTGCACAGGCAAATGTCCAGGCATTTCCTCACGTTATCCAAGATTACCTTGTCGGCAAGCCAGCAGAACACCGAGGCAAGTGTACAAATGTACGAGCTCGCTTCCTCGAGTCGAGGACCTTGACACTCGAACTTTGGGTCGGAACTTTTGAATTTGGAAATTGCCATGCTTCTACTGGCGTCACCAACTCGCCCTCGCCACATATCGCGCCACCGAATCGATTGTCGATTGGGCGAAACGACACCGAAACCCAGCAAGCCTTCAATCATGCCCAGGAGGAGGGCCAAGAAGAGGCTCGCCAGCGCTAATACAAAGCAGGTGGGGGCGGCGGACGACAACGATGAGAAGCGTCAGGGCGACGACGAGGAGGAGGATGAGGACGACGTCCCGCTCGCCAGGATCCTGCAGCAGCGCCGTCGCGCAGCCACATCGAAACGGAGCAATGGAGCCAGCGGTGGGCGGAGCTGCTCTTGACTTGCCCTTGATCTTCCTACTAGACCAGGAGCAGGCTCCGAGCAGCTTTCTGATATGCTTTATTTATGTCGCTGTGCAAGTAGCAGCAGCGCGGCGCCGCACGCTGCCACAGCTGAGTGAGGTGGCCGAGCTCTGTGTCATGGAGTTCCTGCCAGTCGTGCCCGACCGCCTGCGCGTCGAGGCCGTGTGCAGGCGCTGGCGGCGCCTGAGCCGGGAGCAGGTGCCTGTCACGGAGCTTGACTTCGGCCAAGTCGCTGTCCGGCCGCTGCTGAGACGCGACGTCAGCGCCATGATGGAGCGCGCCCAGCAACAGCTGACGCGGCTCGTGCTGCCCGACATCACCCTGGTCGACGCGCACATTGAGCTCATCGTGCAGCAGCGGAACCTCCGCGTCTTCCGAGCGCACAGGTTTGTGAGGCTTTTTGCTGAGAAGAACTGGCCCCAGATGCTGATCCGTTCTCATCGCAATGCTTGGCGCGAAGGATGCAGAAGAAGCACATCTTCAACATCCTGAAGCAATGCCCCAATCTGAAGGTCCGTCGTGCAATGAGAAAGCTGTATTTGGGTGACGATAACTTAATGAACGTGCACGTGCGGCTGCTGAAGAGCTTGGAGCTACTGGACTGTCGCGCCTTAACCTTGAGCGGGTGGCCGCGCGATGCGGTGGCGCTGCGCGAGGTGTATCTAAATGGATGCAACTTCGTTACGAATCAAGCAGCGAGCTCGCTGATCAAAGTGTGCGGGAGTACGCTAGAGAAGGTGGTCCTCACGGGTATGTAACCTGTGGATATACGTTGTCAATTATGGTGAAAGTGAGCTCAATACTGTTGTGGTTCCCTTTGACAGATGCAACAAGCTTAGACTCACAGATTTTCAAGGACTTCGCCAGACATTCAGTGAATCTGGGGGAGCTGACAATAAGGTGTGCAATGCTCGTCAAAGTATGATTTATCTTGCATCTCACTGGGTTTGTGTGGTTTGTCAATTAGCAACTGCAACAGCGTTAGGCTTCGTGATCTGCAAGAATTTACTGAAGCGCTTTGGGGCTCATTGCGCTGCTTGGATTTATCTTCGTGCCGTGGCATATCGTCGTTCCCGGTATGTTACATATATATCCGCAATGATGCGAGGATGCCTTGAAAATGCGACTGAATGCGCTCATCAACGCTGTTCCAACAGGATTCTGTAAGCTTGCCTCAGCTTCAAGTGCTTATGCTGGATAGGACCAAAATCAACGATGAAGGTTTGAGAGCACTATCTCGGGTTGCTCCATCGTTGCGCTACCTTTCTCTTCAGGTTTGCTTGCACCGGACTGCTGGTGTTCCCGGAATTTCCAGTTGGTCTGCTTGTATGTGTTAACTTCCGTTTCTACGATAGGACTGTCGCGCCATCTCCGACGATGGAATCACTGCAATAGCGTCTTCAGATGGCTCGGGAGGATGTACGAGTCTTGAGCTAATCGATTTGAAGGTGAGGAACAACCAGCAAATGAAGAGAAGATGTGGTAACTCAAGTGAACTCTGTATGTGTGCGACCTGCATCCATCAGGGTACACAAGTGACAGACACAAGTCTAGAGGCGCTAGAAGCGCAGTGCCCTCGCTTGGACTTGGTGCGTGTTGACTCATGCCGATCTGTCTCCCGAAAGCTGAGGCGGAAGTACAACGAGCGTGTTCTGCGTATTCTCGCCGGCACTAGGCTGAGCAAATGTGAACGACTTTTCGCAGAGCGAAAGAAGATCGAGATGATCGACCCTACTAAGAGCAATAGCGAGGATGACGTCGAGTCGGAAAGTGATCAGGATGAGGACTACGTCATTGAAGTCCGACGCAGCGGCGCTTCGTACAGAAGACGACGATAAGACCCCGCAACAAAACTACAAGTTGAAGTGGATAGCGAGGATGACGTCGAGTCGGAAAGTGATCAGGATGAGGACTACGTCATTGAAGTCCTACGCAGCGGCGCTTCGTACAGAAGACGACGATAAGACCCCGCAACAAAACTACAAGTTGAAGTGAGACCAGACTATTGAACACGAGGCGTGTTACCGCAAAGCACCAGCAAAGCTCAGTGCTGCTAACGCCGCTAACACCAACAAGAGGTTCATGGTTTGTTTCCCCGAAACGGAACGGAACTGGAAAGGGCTGCATTTATGTTAACACCCCGACTTCCACCAGCCTCTAGACGCAAACAGCAGATTGCACTTAGAAGCGGAGCTTCTTGAAGAAGAAGCTGACACCAGCAGCCTTCTTCTCCGACTTGCACGCGGCCTGGTTCAGGTAGCTGCAACAACACAAATAAATCACCAGCATGTCAGCATATCCGTCCTGCGTCCTGTGTTGGTAACTGCAGTAATGACGTACCGCTCCTCGAACACCTTCTTGATGGTCTTGCGGGACTCAATGCGGGTCTCCGGGTTGGCCAGCACCTCGTCGTCAAGGACCTTCTTCAGGTCGATGTCGGCGACGTAACGGGTGGGCATGATGTGGTTGTAGTTGACGTACTTCACGAACGGCTTAACCTTCGAGCGCTTCTTAAGCTTGTTCTTGCCCATGGCGCGGGTCACCTTGCGCGGGTAGCGGTCAATGCCGGCAACTGGATACCACAATTCAAAAAAGTCCACGTCAGCTCTCGTGTCCCTGGCAACCTGTTCGCTGCGAATCTGTATGGGAGGCGCTCGTACCGATGGCGTGGCCGAACTTGCGGTCGCCCTTGCCCTCGTCGTACGTCTTCACGACAATAGCCTTGCGGCCGGCGAAGCGGCCGTTAAGCAACACAACAACCTTTCCGTTCTTGACACTACACAGCAGCATCAGGAGCACACACGTGCGTCAGTCTCTTTGTTGCGCGTCCTCCTGTATTTTTTTTCCTGTTGTGCCGCCTATTGTCCGCCCGCATTGCTCGCTGAGTTTGATGTGCTCCAGATCCGTCCACTGTCTGTTGCCCCGCTTTGGGGGCTCTGTCCATGCTGCTTTCGCCACCATTTTTCCGCTCATTTTGTCGCGCCTGCCTGATGGGGCAGATCCGAAGCACCGAGCGCTGCGGGCGGAGGCTGCTGCTCCCGATCCATTCACTTACATGCCCATGTTTGCTTTTCTTGGGAGTTTTGGTGCAGTTCCGTACTGCTGGCGGCTTGGGCGGCCCAGAGGCTGGAGGAACCCAAAAGCGCCTGCCAGGGCCAACCAATCGTGCGCTCCCGCATGTGATTGGCTGTTTCCCCCCGCTCGCTCGGTTCGCCGCGGCCATCGGCGGTTCACTGAACCGCGCTAGGGCAAGGGGTCGTCCCGAACCGCGCTTGCAACGACCTTCGCGTAACCTTCACGCGACTTTTCGTGTACCGCACACCAAGATGAGCTGTTGTTGCCCAAGTTGCAGTCCGACCTGCATTCAGCTCGGCTGCGAGTGCGCACTCCTTGCAGCCAGCCTGCTGCCGCGCTTGCGCTGTCGTCACGCTGCCTGATGTGCGCCGATAGCGCGCCAGGGCGCGTACCAGCAATGCGCGGTGACGAGCGGTTACGGCCTGCGGTCATGCAGATATAAATAGGAAGAGTAATCTGTGAGTGTGGGCGACAGCAGCAGCATTTCCCCTCTGACCGGGGCGGCTCGATGCTGGCGTGAGGCTTTGAGGCTGTCCGGGACAAGAGAAGCACCTAGATAATCTGAGCGTCTGTCAGCAGCAGGCCGCCATGATGATGTTTTCGCGCTCGACCGCCAGCAGCAGCTCGCCTGTGGTGCATCACCAGGCCTTCCGGAAGCTGACGGAGATGCTGCAGTCCTGCTCGGAGAACCAGTGCTGCGCGGACTGCACGTCGCGGCTCAACGACTCCATCTGGGCCAGCACCACCGTTGGCGCGTTCCTGTGCATCCACTGCGCTGGTGCGCATCGCAAGCTGGGCGTGCAGGTCTCCCGAGTCAAGTCGCTGCACCTTGACACGTGGTCGGACGAGGAAGTCGCGGCCATGAAAGGCGGCAACAAGAACGTCAATGAAGTATACAGCAAGCACCTCGACAAGTGGATTGAGGTGGATGGATCTCTTGAACTGCTGCCCAATACCACGACTGAGATCCGGGAGAAGTGTATCCGTGCCAAGTACGAAGACCGGCAATTCACTAAACTTCCGCATTCTTTCGCATCGAGAGAGGAGAAAAATCAAGACAGCCCTGAGATTCCGGAGGAACCAACGTCGTCCGCATCCTCTGGTGGTGCGGCTGAAGCAACGACGTCGACTTCCCATCGAGCTACGGCAGATCAGAATCAGCAACGAGGGCCGGGCCAAGCAACGCAAAATGGCGAACCTACGGTGGTGAAACCAGGTAGCGTTGTCGAAGTAACCAAGCGCTTTCTAAACTATTTTGTTGTGATTGGTCGAGGCGCTTTGATTCCAGACCAGAACAGTAAGTACCGCAATTTTGTTACGTGCTGGATATGATCAGGAGTTTTGAACATACATTTGTGCTTACGCAGTTGAGAAAACGAAAAGCCCAACCGAGATTCGATTTCTCCCTGCCGTGCTGGACATGTTTCCCGAGATGTATGTGGATTCGCCACTGCCGGCACATATTGGAGAGTTCGCATTTCCTGAAGGCTTTGTGCTGAGCAAATCCTATGTAGCCCCCGTGTTCTTCTCCTTTGTTCTCACGAATGTGAGTGGAGTCAAAATTTACGCGTGCGCGCTGAAATTTTATGAAGAGTTGCATCCGCTGGAAGTGGTTTCTTTGATAGCGCCACACTATCATCGCCAACGTCACCGACGCCGACCTTCAAATGGCCCACACCAGCCCGATGAAAACGACGATAACCAGCGCACTCAGCTACCGCAGTGGGTTCAAGATCTTTCCGGAGACGTATCGAGTGCTCCTGGGCCCGTATTTTGCCCCAAGTGTATTGTAGTGACGTCACATTATCCGTACTTTTCCGCTTTCCGGCAGTTTCTCCAACAGGTAATGTGTACTGAAAGCTCAATCCTTGATAGTTTAGTTGATTCACGAAGCATGTATCTGCCAAATTACTAGATCTACCGAGTAACGCTTTCGGAATCCCCGATGCCGATTGAGCGATATATAGCCAACTTTCTGGTGGAGATACCGCTGCCTCCTCCCGGGCAGATCCAAGTCCAGCTAACTCTGCCGGATCGCAATCTGATTATTTCGCGCCCTCCGAAGAATGAGCTCCCTTTGGTCGATGTGAGCACTGCGTAACCGATTGCTAGCTGTTGCTGTGCATGACACTAACGTGCCTAATGTGTTATGATGATCTGCGTAGTTTCCCTTTCGACCCCTTTTTCAAGTTTTGGATCTAAACAACGTGCTACTGGTATTCTCTTGTGTAGCTTTGGAGCTCAAGGTATTTAGTGTGCGAATGGCGGGAGCGATGTTGGTGGACCAATCATAGTTAATCGGCATTTGTTAATGTTATACGCAGGTCGTACTATGCTCGAAGCACATTGGCATACTAACTCCAGTTGCTGAGGCACTACTAGCAATTTTGCTGCCCTTTTCTTGGCAAGGAGCATATATTCCGGTGCTCCCGACGTCTCTCCTTGACGTCATTGACGTAAGTACCAAAGCTAGGATCAGCTTGTTCGAACAACAGCTGATGAGCAACGTGTTGCTGTAGGCTCCTGTCCCGTTCCTAGTAGGCACACACTCGGACTGCCTGAAGCAGGTAGCAGGCAGAACGTCCAACGTTGTGTTTGTGGATCTCGATCACAATCGGTATGATAATGTTTTCTCATCCTCAGCTTTTACTGTGGATTTAACGATCGCATTTTATAGTGTAATTCCAGCTGTGGATGATTCAGGGAAAACCATCGCCGTGCCAAAAATTCCAGATCGAGAGGGGTCTAAGCTACGTACAAAGCTGGCCGAAGTTGCAAGCGTACGTCCGTAGTTTTGCATGCTCGACGCTGGCGCAGCTCATAATCCAACTCGTATTTGTTGTGTTTCTTTAGATTTTCGACCCCTACGCTGCAGGAATTAGTCGAGTGGATTTGGTTGGTGATCCTGCGATACACTTGTCGCTTTGAACAAACTAATTGGCTCTTTGTACGATTTAGGCCTTTCCGAACGAAGAGCATCTTGAACCAATTGGCAATTTTGCTTCTGATCATGGACAGACGATCCCTTTGTCGACATCTTATTCAGAGTCGAGCATGTCAGACTCGATTAATTCGCACTATTCAATTGCGAAGATCAGACGTGGCCGAAGATCCAGTGCGGCATTTAGCCTTCCATCTTCGTCTCTGGCTCCATCTCCCTCAGCTTCGTTTGCCCGAAGTAACTCGGGTCTCAATCGGCACACATTCTCGTTATCGGCGTCAGCAACGTCTCCGACTGGAAATGATGCGAGCGGGGGTTTGACTGACAGCCGATACAACGAAACGGACAACTTTTCAACCGAGGGGACCCGTAAAGCATTCCTACGCTTCTTCGTGACGCTTTTTAAGAAGTACGCAAGTTATTTGGTGAGTTGTTTGATACTTATCGGATTGAAACATAGAAACCCGCTGACCATTTTGCTTTACCAATAGAACCCACCTGCAGCACAGGCAAGATCAGGAACCCCAACACTCTTTGACAGCAAGCGGTTCGTTCATGACAATTTCGACACTGCATCGCGCCCATTTGTCACCCAGCTAGTTGCGACGCAAATGTTCGATCGTTTTATTGAAGATCGAGTGTTCAATCACCAACTTCCAGAAGTTATGTTCTTCGACCAGTCAATCAACCAGAAGCTGAACCGCTCGTTGACAATTGGCAAGAAGAAGTTCGACTGCAGTTTCTTGGATGATCGCTCCGATGAAATTCAAGAAACGTTTATTGCCCCACCTCCTTCCAATATTGGGCTCCCTGATGACGGTACCATCTATAAGGTACGTAGATTGGTGAACATCCTTGCTGGTTCATGCATTAACGTTCATATATTATGTTGTACGCAGTACAAAGCATTTCCACGACTCAAAAAGTAGGCATAAAGCAGCCGCACCTCCGTCCCTGAAACATGCTCGAGACTAACCGTCGCTTAATTTGCTTTTGCAGAGCTTTGTTTGGCAGTGTTAGGAAGCCACGTGAGCTGTATTCATCGCGCGAGCAGCAGCGCAATGTTTCGCGAGTGAGCTTTCACCAAGGAATGTTCAAGACAGCCAAGTAAGTACCGAAGTTATGTTTTTGCTCATGTTATAAGACTAACGATCGCTGTAGCCGGTCCTTCATTGGCAGTGGCGCCAGCTGGGAAGCTACGCGTCACCTCATCATCAGCGTACGGCGCCCTTACACTACTTCAAAGGCAACAGTTGAGGTCGAAACTAACTGCGTTTTACTGTTACGTACAGCTTCAGACACAGTTCCGAATGTACAGCGCCCGAAAGAAGTACCACCGGCAAAGAAGCGCAGCTATTTTGATTCAGCGCTGGGTTATTGCTCAGATGAAGGTACGCGTGGACTTTTGGCTTAGTAGTTGGGAAGACTTCAATCTGAGCTGAGTACTGTGCCACAGGGAAAAGATGATCGTCAATATTTCCTAGCTTTGCGCAATGGAGCGATTACGATCCAGAAGGTATATCGCACACACTACGCAGTAGCCAAGTATCGTGCTCAACGCAAAGCGCTGGCGAAACTACAATTTGCTGCCAAGGGATACATTGTCTACGCGCGATATCAACGGGTATCGCGAGGTTTTCGTTGCCTGCAAGCACTGTGGCGCGGTAGCTTTTACAAGCGCAGCTACAAAAATCTGAAGTATCAGGTTGTGCGAGCGCAGAGTCGCATTCGAGGTTTTCTGTCTCGGAAGCATACTTCAAGGTGGGGTATACTTTTTCTCACGCTGGTTCATTGATCTGTGTCCTTAACCCAAGTTAACAACGATACGTAGGTGGAAAACGTGCATGTTTGTGGAATGTCGCCAAAAAGTCTACAACCTGTGGAGCCGATGTGATACACCTCTCCTGTATCGATCCAATTGTGCGAGCGCAGAGTCGCATTCGAGGTTTTCTGTCTCGGAAGCATACTTCAAGGTGAGGTATACTTTTTCTCACGCTGGTTTATTGATCTGTGTCCTTAACCCAAGTTAACAACGATACGTAGGTGGAAAACGTGCATGTTTGAGGAATGTCGCCAAAAAGTCTACAACCTGTGGAGCCGATGTGATACACCTCTCCTGTATCGATCCAAATTCTGGCTCACGTTTAATCGGTCTGACTTCTTCACAATTGGGGTGAGTTCGTCTAATAGCTAACAAGCTCAACGTCATGGGTATGGTCTAATGGTTCTCTTCCATCTGATTATTTCAGGTTTACCACGAAGAAGAATCACGACTCAATGCTTACTTTGCCGAAACGACGTCATCTGCCGATGTAATGGGTAGATGCAAGCTTTCCGATGTATACTCTCCAGGCAGCAGAAAGTCCAACGAGGTCCGAGGATCTACATTCACTGCGATAAAGCGCATCGTGAGCCCGAAAGCAAGGGGGTCGCATAAAACGATCAAAGAAGTCGTAAGTAAACAACGTGCTCCTGTTGTAGGTTTAAGCTAACGGTACTTGTCTTCCAGACTGCCAAAAGAATCAAGGAAGAGCGTGGTAAAGTATATACTGGGCTAAAACTCCACACGCAACCTTCGGT
>JAIKVH010000921.1:0-11455 GCA_024679275.1 Phytophthora niederhauseri
GCGGCAGCAAGCCCAAGAAGGCTGGCATGTTCAAGGCGCTCAAGAAGCAGGAGAAGAGGTGCGTGCGTGCGTCGGAGCTGGCGACCGGATTGCATTCAGGTAGTTTAGCTTGGCGCTGACTGTTGTAATGTTGCAACGCCGACAGGGCTGGCGTGGTAGCCGCAGACAAGAACGACCCGCACAGCAACAAGCGGAAGGCGAAGGTGGCCAAGCGCCCGGCGCCCGTGTCCGACGAGTTCCGCAACTTTGACGAGCGCATGGCGGCGAAGAGCACGCGAAAACCGGGCATCGTGCCCAAGGCTGCTGCGGTGGCTCCTCCCACGTTCGTCGTGGCTGCTCCGACCTTCCAGTTGTGAGTGCCATGGACTCCTTCGATTGTTATGCGCCTCTGCATTGCACTCTGATGTTGGTGCTCGTTTTGCGTTTGTTTCTTGATGTGGCAGCAACTCGAACCCTGTGCAGCCGACGCCCGCCCCGCGTGAAGTGGAAGGCTTCCACGGCTTCATGTCTGCACTGGAGGCCCCGAAGGATGCGCCGGCAGTGAACCCGAACCAGGCGGCCCGGCAGTCCAAGCCCGTGCAGCCAGAGTACCGCGGCAGCAACGTCTTTGCTGTGCTCGACGACGGCGACGACGAGCAGCAGAAGGCGCAGGCAGCGGCGCAGGCGGCAGCAGCACCGGCGTTCATGCAGCCGGCGACGTTCACGTTCGCGGCGGCCAAGCCCACGTTTACCTTGCAGTCGTCGCTGCGCCAGAGCATGCAGCCCGTGGCCGTGAACGCGGCGCAAGATATCGACCCTGACTTATAGACTGGCAATACACGTACGACTTCCATACACATCCAGCTCCTGTAGCTTCATGATGACTCCACTGCAATGCCCAACCTTGAAGCTGCCTTCTGTCAACTTTTCTCCCTGTCACGGTAATGTCCGCTTCGAGATAAGCAGTACGGTATCAGATGCGATCTGCCGTGGAATCGAAAATTACAGGTAAATGACAGTCAATCTTATGCTGTAGCCAAACGGATATGGAGGGGTATAAATTGGTCGGTGGGAGCGGCGGCAGTTGCGATGATGCGTCGCCGTTGAGGCTCGCGCTTGAGCTGGCGGTGTCTTTTTGCAATAGAGAACGCCGAGCCCGAGCTCCGCTCCGCCGGCAGAGAAGCGCACGCGACGCGAGCCCAAGCAGCCCGCGCCCGAGTGCAGCCCCGCCCCGCCTCCTCCTCCTCCTCCTAACCGCCGCGCAGTAGACTACGACCGGGAGCGCCGTCTTCTCGAGCCGCGAGGGAGAGCAAGCAGCAGCACGAGCCGCAGCGTCCGGCACGATGGGCAGCGCCAGCAGCAAAGCCGGCGACGCCAACCCCAAGAACTTGGGCGCAGACCCGAACGACCCCAACGCGTTCCCGCTGCACCACCACCCGTACTACAACCAGGCGGGCCACAACCAGGGACAGCAACAGCATGGACAGCAGCAGCAGCAGGGACGCAGCTTCGATGGCAGCGACGGGAAGCACCCGCGTCAGCAGCAGCAGCAGTACTACGGCGCCCAGCACGGCGCCTCGGAGGCCATGGAGGTGGACCCGCCCACCGAGTCCTCCTCGGAGATGTCCTATATGGACGGAGAGGTGCCCAACGCCGCGCAGCTGGACGTGAAAGACGCCGAGCTCGCCAAGGGGAACAACGCGCAGTCGGCGGACTTGACTGTCCCGCCTGGGGAGGACGTCGTGCCCATGGTGTTCAAGTGGGAGCACGGCGGACGCAACGTGTTCATCACGGGCACGTTCAACGGCTGGGACAAGCAGTGCCCCATGCACAGGTCCGGTAATGACTTCACGTACATCGCCAACCTCACGCGGGGGAAGCACATGTACAAGTTCGTGGTGGACGACGACTGGCGGTTCGCGCCCGACCAGCTCACAATGGCAGATGTGGAAGGCAACGTTAATAACTACGTGGACGTGTCGGACTTCGCGCCGCTGTCCGACTTTGACGGCAAGAAGCCGCAGGACGACGACGAAGACCCCGAGAACCCGTACTCTCGGTACATCCCCGAGATCGACGAGTACACCAAGGAGCCGCCCCCGCTCCCGCCGCACTTGCGGCACATTATCTTGAACAAGGTAAGGATGGCAACGTGCGGTGCCTCCGGGAGTTGTGTTGCTGGTGCTGACCCGCGTGTTTTTGCATCTGTGTTGTGTCATTCCAGGCGCCGCCGACCGTCGATGGCCGATTGCTGCCTGTGCCGCAGCACGTGGCGCTCAACCATCTATACTGCACAGCAATCAAGGACGGCATGATGGTGCTGGGCATCACCAACCGCTACAAGCAGAAGTTCGTGACCACCGTTTATTATAGCCTCATGCCCGGCGCCAACTAGCTCTCGCCGCTCTTAGGTTAGGCGGGCTGATCGGTTAGGCGAGTGGGCGGGCGGGGTCGATTCCTGGATCGATCTAGCGTAGAGGTAGACAACGGGAGGAAGCGCGGAGCGAAGTCGCGAATGATCCAAGTGTTGGACGCGGCGCGAGGGGCGTACAGTGCGCACGCCTCGCCCACGCTTCTGTAGGAAGTAGACAGCACTCTTTTTTTTGGTAAGGAGCTGCTCGCGACGGTCGAGCGAGCGCAACGTCAGGGCACGGCCAACCTAGGAACGGCGAAGCCTAAAGCAATGAGAAGCGAACCACACTACATCTTCGTCCTTCCCAGCCGTCGCCACCTGCCCTCGACGCATGAACACACTACATCTTCGTCCTTCCCAGCCGTCGCCACCTGCCCTCGACGCATGAAAGAACACGGTGGCACGAGCAGCGCAAAAACAATAAACATATTTTTGTCTTCTTCAGCAGCAGCAGCGGCGCTATGATCCGCCAAGGCTGAGTCTACTTCAATTTGACGACGGACTGTCCTGCGCCGTGCTGTTCTCGTCCCAGCGCGCGCGCTCGCCCCCACCAAAACTGCAAGCTCCTCCTCCCTCCCTCTCCCTCTCTCTCTTGCTGTGCTGCTGTCACCTGCGCCTTCTATCGCTGGAACGAGCTTCAGCCTGCTGCTGCGCTGGGCTGAGACCGGACTGACTTGTGCTTGCTTATACGTAGATCTCGGCCCACAGGAAGAGGAACAGCGAGCCGAAGCCCAACAGCAGAGCCGCGATGAAGGCCAGCACCAGCTCCGCCAGCGCGTTCTTCTTGGGGGCCACGGCGCGCGTGAAGAAGAGCGCCATGAAGACCAGCCCCGTCAGCAGCAGCGCGACCGTGAGGAAGCCGTAGCTCTCCGGGTCCACAGGGCTCGTGTACGGGATTTCCTGCAGCACCAGACAGAACGCCGAAGTCAGTAGCTGTACTCTAATGCACATACACACAGGGCTGGGGGCCGCGGTGGCGCGCGGGGCCACACTATGGCCAACGCACCATTTCCATCGTCGCCAAAGTATCGAGATCTGCGTGAGTGACACGTATGAAAGCTCGAATAAAGTTATAGAGGTTTACGAGTTGATAATATAGGAAAGGTTTTGTCGGAATGGATACATTTGCATTGCGAGCTTCCTGCAACTTGCAGATGTTGTCTACAGTATCGAGATCTGCGTGAGTGACACGTATGAAAGCTCGAATAAAGTTATAGAGGTTTATGAGTTGATAATATAGGAGAGGTTTTGTCGGAATGGATACATTTGCATTGCGAGCTTCCTGCAACTTGCAGATGTTGTCTACAGGGGGATTGGTGCATGCGCGACAAGGTCTGGTGTATTGTGAGTATCCCCAGCATAAATACGAAACTTACTTGGATTCGTCTTGGTCCTGCATCGCCTCCTTGAGCCGCTGCACGAGTGAAGCTTTGAGGCCCTTGACGTCGAGTCCTCGCTTCTTGAGCTCCGCTCGCAGCTCCGTCACCTTCATCTTATCGACAAGGGCTACCGCGTCCTCCTTGCGCCTCTCGGGCTCGGCAGCAGCGTTTCCAGGTTGCGCATCGCCGTCCTGGTCTGCAGGCTTGGCAGCGGTTTCCTCCTGACTGGCAGGCTTTGCGTCCTCCTTTTCTTTGTCGTCAACAACAGCCCTTGCTGGCTGCCTAGGGCTGTCTTGCAGCTCCTTCTTGGGCTGCTTGGTGTTTGGTTTGGCCTCCGTGGTCGGTGCAGCCTTAACATTATCGCGAGAACCGTTCGCTGTCGCGCGAGGAGAAGCGGTCTGTTCTTCATCTGGATCACTCTGTACGCCTTCACCAGCAGACGCATCGTCGATTTCTCCGCCATTGCCCCTCCTTCCTTCACTGGCTCTGACATCGTCTGCCTCGCTCCCAGACACGCTCTCCTGCACGATGTCTTCATCTTCCACCTCCATGCCTGAAGCCTTTTCGGCAAACCTATCGGAGGACTTCCGATCTTCGCCGGCATTGGCCTTAGAGCTCTTCTCCTCCTCTGGCTTCTCGCTGCTCTGATCCATGTCTTCGTCGTCATCTTCCATTGCATCCTCCTTCTCCTCCCGAGATGCCTCCTTGGCAGGCGCTTTCTCTTTCTCCCCCTTCTTCGCAGCTTCCAACTCTTCGCGTAGCTGTTCCAACTTCGTCGCAAACTCAGTCTCCAGCTTTCGCAGCTTTTCGTCATGACTCTGCGAAAGAGCCTTCATTTTCGCCTCGTGGGCCTCCATGGACGCCGCAACCAGATCCTCCGTCTCCTTCGTGTGCTTCGACGGAAGATAGCAAAGCGGCGGCGACGCGATCGTGATTAGGAACTTGGATTGGCTTTCGCTCTTTCGGACCGTCTGCAAGTGCTCCAGTTTGGCGCGTGCGACCTGCTCGCTGCGGTCCAGCTCGGTCCGCGCCACCAACGCCTCCAGCCTCGCCACCTCAGCCTCTTGACGAGCCCGCTTCTCGCGATCCTGGCTCTGCATTTTCTCTCTCTGCTCTGCCTCCTGCTGCTTCGTGTCCTGGCGCTTAAAGAGGTCCGTATCCTTCTCAATCTGTCGCTTCGCCTTGCCCAAGTGGCCCATCAACGCCCCAAACATACGCCGACTGCGGGCAATACCGTCCTTCTGAGCGTACGGCGCCACGACACGCTGCTTCCGCTCCTGGGCGCGCGCACTGTTCGCGGAGGGCGAAGAAACAGATGTAGAAGCCCTGCTAGTCTCCGTCCTCTCTGTGTGGCGAGCGCCCTCAGGTCTGGACACTGCCGAGTGCAGTCTTTGACGCTTCGCAGCGCTGTTCTGGCCATTGTCCTCGTTGTCGCGCTTCCCCAGTCTCCAGGACGCATTGCCCCGAGCGTGGTTCTCCTTCAGCTGCACCTGTCGGCCTGCCCCTCCGCCGCGCGCCGGTTCGCCTCCGAGGCGCGCGAACACGCTACGGCGGCCTGTTACTCCCCCTGCTGCTGCTCCGCTGCCTCGACGCTCTGTGGACAACAGCAAAAAGCACAAAGGGCGATGAGCGCAAAGATCGCGACGCAACATTCCGAGCGTGGTTCTCCTTCAGCTGCATCTGTCGGCCTGCACCTCCGCCGCGCGCCGGTTCGCCTCCGAGGCGCGCGAGCACGCTACGGCGGCCTGCTACTCCCCCTGCTGCTGCTGCGCTGCCTCGACGCTCTGCGGACAACAGCAAAAAGCACAAAGGGCAATGAGCGCAAAGATCGCGACGCAACATGCGGCTTTCCCTGGCCGTCACGCAGCCCAGAAGCTTCTACTAACTACACAGACTGGCAGGGAGGTGGGCGGGAACGTACTTGAGTTGTCGAGCGCCTCGCGCTTCTTGGAAAGCTCCTGCAGCTCGCGGCGCAGCGCGCGCTCGTCCGCCGACTCCGCCCGATCCGCCATCGCTTGGTGGTCGATCGGCCTTCGATTTGGGGGGAGCGACGGGATATGCAGTATGTTGGGTGCAATATGTCTTACATGATGTATAGTAGGTGTAATTTATGTTGCTTACGGTAAGTTATAAGTCGAAGCGACACTTCAAGTAAGCAATGGCGGCGTCGAGCGGAGCTGCTGGTGACGACCCCGTGGCCAAGGCGCTGGAGCGGCTGCGGCTGAGGAAGTCGGGAGGACTTTCAAGCGGAGATCCTCTCGATGCGTCTGCGGCGGTGACGCCGCTGCCGACGTCGATGCCCGCGGCGCAGCCTGCCGCCGGGTTCCAGGTCATCTGCTCGGGTCAAGTGGAGAGCGTGCATGTATGTGCGTCGATAGCCTGGTAGCGACAGTACTCCATTGAAGGTGGCAACCTAACTTATAGCTGTGGTCGACACGCTTTCACGCTCTTAGTACCCGGGCGTGACCAACGTGTACTGCAGATATACCATTACCTACGGCGTTGACTGGCGCGTACTTCACGTAAGTCTCCTTTGCAATCGCTGACATCTTTGGCGGGTGCACCTGACTTACCCAGCCTTCTTCTGCCTTACAGGGGGCTGAGAATGGACTCTCGCAGATCGCGTACCTGGCCAGCCACGAGGACGAAATCCTCCTCAACTTCCCCATCGACGTGTCGTTCAAGAGCACGAACCCGTTCGGCTGGCCACGACTGGTGCTAAGTGTGTACGGACTTGACGCATTGGGCCGTGACGTTGTGCGTGGCTACGGATCCGTCGCGTTTCCAGTAATGCCAGGTTGCTCCGTGCGCGAGGTGCCGCTGTTTCGCCCGCAGTCGTCTTCAGTGATGCAGCAGTTCGTGGCGTGGCTAACGGGCTCGCCGCCTGAATACTTCGACTCCAAGTTCGTGGCGCAAAGCGATAGCCGCGAGGTAACGCGAGTCACCTCCGCAGGCAAAGTCCGCGTCGTGCTCAATGTGGCAACGCATGGAATGAAGCAACACGGATACACATAGCGAGAGATGCATGTCTTATCATTTCTCAGTGGTTAATGATGCAAGTTGCCATACAAATCAAGTGCACAACACCCAAGGCTAAAGACCTACACAGCAATGAGGACCCACCCACCTTCAGCAAGTATCCTCGCGCTGCAAACTTCTGTCTAGGTGAGACGTTTGCCCCCGAAGATACCCACTAAAGCTCCTTAGCACAGTCCTTCACGCGCCATCTCGGACATGCGCTCTGACAAGCGCTCCTTAATGATCTTTCGGCGCTTGCGGAACGATGTGCGCTACGTAGCAGCAACAATCGAGCATACAACAATACGTCGTTAGTCAGTCTGTCAGCGTATACGACACATCAACACACAGCGTCTCAACTTACCAGGCGGCCCTCTTTGCTGAATAGCTCGAGGAAGCTGTGCTGCATGTCGTCGGCCTTGCTGATCCACTTGTGTACGAACCCGTCGACGTCGTTGCGGACCTTGTCTACTGCCATGTCAAACTTGATACTCTTCTCCTTGATAAATGGCACGTTCATATCCTTGCCAGTGTAGCCGCGCTGCAGGTTACGGCGGATGAACGTGTCGTACTCGGCAATGATGCGGATGATCAGGTCCGACGTGGATATACCATCCGTCCGGCGCGTCTCCAGGAACTTGCCCATGGCTTTAATACGCGCGTACACATCACCCTCAGACGCCTCACCAGACGCGTCCGAGTACGGCAGTGCGTCGTGGCACACGTAGTCGATCTTGTGCTTCTCCAGAAAGTCGTCGGACAGCACCCAGGGCGCGTCCTCCACCACCTCGTCCACCCACTTGCAGTGGCGCAGCGACTCGTAGCGCTCCTTGTCCGTCATGACCGTGCGGCCCTTGAGCTTGTGCGTGATCTCATCGCTGCAGCAGCCGACGATCAGGTACGTGTTGGGGTAGGCCTCCTTGCACTGCTGCAGGGCCTTGGCGTGGCCGAAGTGGAAGAGGTCGAAGATGCCGTCGGCGTAGAGGCGTAGGGGGCGGCCGGTCAGCGTGCCGGGCTCGCCGTCTTTCAGCTTCTTGCGGTAGGGCTCCGGCTGCGGCTCGGCCTCGCCCTCCTGGCTGCTGACGCTGTTGCTGTCGTTGACGTCGCCTGTGTCAGGCTTGGTCTCCTCCTCCTCGGCAGGCGCGGCGGGGGAGTGGTGGTCGGCCTCGGCCTCCTCCTCGTGGTTCATCTCATTGGCACGTCTCTACATATCGAATCCCCAAAGTATCAATCAGTCGATGCGGCCAAGCTTAGACCCAACGGATCTCCGAGCCTCTCGAGCCAGAAAACTGGGAGCTGATCGCCCCCGTCGACTGCTCCACACTTCGGCTCGGGAGATCGCACTGCAGCGGCGTGGGGGGGGGACGCACCTTTCTCGCCATCGCGCTGTAGTCCGTCTGGTTCTTTTCGGTCGAAAACTCCACTGCGTGACACGCGGGCCAAGTCGGAAAAATTAGGCGTGTACTGTATCCGCTTCGCTTAAATACGACAAACTACTGTGATATGTCAGTTATTGTCCGAGTGCAAATGTGACGCGCCATGCATCGACTTCAACTTGTTATGCCGTTCGAGGGTGATAAACACAAATAGAGTTTCTATGCACGTGGCTGCATTTGCGACACGACGACGCGGCGATATATGCTCGTTAATAGGTGAAGGATCATTCCGGCGCGTCACGACGATGACGCCGCCCCCGACAGCGACGCCACGCGCGTGCTGCCCGAGTAGAGCTTGTGCGGCACGTTGGCGAGCTGGTTGCGCTCCGAGGCCACCGCGGGCTGCACGAGGATCGGGACCTGCCACTGGAACGTCTGTCGCTGCGGGGCGGAGCCGGACTCGCCTGGAGGCGGCGGGGCGCCTGCCGAGAACTCGAAGCGGAGCAGCCACTGGAAGCGAACCAGGTCCGTCCGGATGCTCGGCAGCGCGTCGTGCGGGATGCTGAAGCGCACGTTCGTCTGCAGCACGCCCAACGTGTGCTCGCGGAAGGTGCCGAACACCTTGGACTGCACCACGCGCTCCGGGTCCAGCGCCATCGCCGACAGAGTCTCCTCTAGACACAGCGTCGCCGACACCTCGTAGCACGGGATGCTAGCGCGCGTGAAGTCGAACACGCCCAGCAGCACCTCACCCGGCTGGTAGAACTGCTTGGTGAGCAGGAAGCGCACGAGGTGACTACTGTCCTTGCCAATCGTAAAGATGCTCGTCTGCGCGCGCTGCATCTGCTCCGTTTCCACCCGACCATGCATGAGCGAAGGCCGCAGCTCGAACGCGATCTCGCTGCCCTTGCGCACTCCGACGGGTTGCGGGGCCAAAGACAAACTGCGGTCCAGCCGCCCGACGCGAGTAGTTCCGCCCACAACATGCGCCTTCTTGGACGCGCCCTCGCCATTATTGTCGGCAGATCCTGCGCTGTTGTCCGAGTCCTTGCCAATCGTAAAGATGCTCGTCTG
This sequence comes from Phytophthora niederhauseri, assembly GCA_024679275.1. Taxonomy (NCBI): domain Eukaryota; phylum Oomycota; class Peronosporomycetes; order Peronosporales; family Peronosporaceae; genus Phytophthora; species Phytophthora niederhauseri. The sequence continues at coordinate 9,240 of JAIKVH010000921.1, forward strand.
CGCGCGCTGCATCTGCTCCGTTTCCACCCGACCATGCATGAGCGAAGGCCGCAGCTCGAACGCGATCTCGCTGCCCTTGCGGACTCCGACGGGCTGCGGGGCCAAAGACAAACTGCGGTCCAGCCGCCCGACTCGAGTAGTTCCGCCCACAACATGCGCCTTCTTGGGCGTGCCCTCGCCATTATTGTCGGCAGATCCTGCGCTGCTGTCGGTCTTGCCTTGACTCGCCGCGAGATGGCTCGCGCTTGCCACCGTGTTGGCCTCGAAAAAGTATTCGGACCCGTACACCTCGAACGGCAAGTGCACCGACACTGGCTTGCTCCCCGCCGCAGCACATTGCGCCGTGATGGAGACCACGTAGAAGACCCTGGCGGACGAGCCGCGGAACGTCGGGCAAATGTTGTCGGGCAGTGCAATGGCGAACTCGCGCGTGCAGCGCTCCGCCGTCTCCTCCTTCGCAGCCTCCGCTGCAGACACGGGGTCGATCGTGCCGTGGCCCTTTGCAGCAGCGGCCTCCAGCTCGGACTGCGTGGGCGCGATGTTGATGTCCGAGAGCAGCACCGACGGCGCCGAGCGGAAGATGCACGTGCCCGTGTCCCCGGAGAAGTTGCGCACGTCGGGCAGCGCCGCACCCATCTTGTCGAACAGCACCACGTCCTCCGACAGCTTCCGCTCCAGCTGCGCGCGCTCCTCCTGCGACGCGGCGCGAGGCGACTGCACGTGCACCACGGGCAGCGTCAGGAGGTTGCTGTCCACGGTGACGTGGCCGTGCACCTGCGCCACCACGTGGGCGATCTCCGACTGCGCGTCAGCCTTCTGCTGGCCGCTGACTAGACGCACCACCCCCTTGACGACGCCGCCGGGCCGGAAGTGGCGGCTCGCTAGCCGCGCGACCAGCACGCTCCCCTCGCCAGGCTGCGCGACGTGGTCGATCGTCATGCTTTCTGAGCCTTCGGGAAGTACAGGCGCGACCAGCACGCTCCCCTCGCCAGGCTGCGCGACGTGGTCGATCGTCATGCTTTCTGAGCTTTCGGGAAGTGATGGCCGGTGGTGTGCCGCACACCAATGTTGAAGTGGGCCTCGTCCTCAAACCACATCGAGATGGACGTTGGAAGAAGGCGTCGCATTCGGCCTCTCCCACCAACGACAGCCCCGTAGCTGCAGCTGTCGCTGATAAGAGCCCCGCACTCGGTGGTGCCAGCGGCGTGCGGGCGGGTGCCTGCATCATCCCATTTAGTATTCTTCCCGGCTACGAACACGACAGTCAGAATAAAGGCACAGCATGGCTCCGGTAAGGTCCTACACCTTCGACGCGAGGCACTTGAGATATCCCCATTCTAATGAACTCGTATTGATCATTGCCATAGCAGACAGACAGCAACATGAACAACGAACCTGCCAAGCCGGAGCTAGTGAGCTCTGACGGGACGAGCGCAACTAGCACCGAGTCCTCAAGCTCCGCGCCGTTCCGCAAGATGCTCGTCGAAGGGGAGCCTGGCACACTGACCGGCCGCCCCCTGCGCCTCTACGCCGACGGCATTTTCGACCTCTTCCACTTCGGACACGCCAAGGCCCTGCAGCAGTGCAAGGAACCCCAACACATACCTGATCGTTGGCTGCTGCAACGATGAGATCACGCACAAGCTCAAGGGCCGCACGGTCATGACGGACAAGGAGCGCTACGAGTCGCTGCACGATGAGATCACGCACAAGCTCAAGGGCCGCACGGTCATGACGGACAAGGAGCGCTACGAGTCGCTGCGCCACTGCAAATGGGTGGACGAAGTAGTAGAAGATGCGCCCTGGGTGATCACCGATGAATTTCTGGAGAAGCACAAGATCGACTACGTGTGCCATGACGCGCTGCCGTACTCGGACTCGTCGGGCGAGGCGGCTGATGGCGATGTGTACGCCCGGATCAAGGCCATGGGCAAGTTCCTCGAGACTCGGCGCACGGACGGCATTTCGACATCGGATCTGATCATCCGCATCATCGCCGAGTACGACACGTTCATCCGTCGTAACCTCCAGCGAGGCTACACGGGCAAAGAGATGAACGTGCCGTTCATGAAGGAGACGGGCATCAAGCTGGACATGGCTGTGGACAAGGTGAAACAGCGCATTACGGACCTTTTCGGCCGGAAATCCGAGCGCTTCCACCATCGCCAATCAGTGTAAATGCTGCGCATCCTCTCTGCAAGGCTAGAGCTCGAGAG
>JAIKVH010000922.1:0-11452 GCA_024679275.1 Phytophthora niederhauseri
TGGCCGAGGTGGTGCTGGCGCCCCGCGCGCCCGAGCTGCGCGTCCTGCGGCTGCACGCGCGGCAGCTGCGCGTGCGCTCGGTGCGCATCGAGGGCGTGGAGGCGGCGTTCGAGCAACTTAACTTCCTGGGCGACGTGGTGGACGAGAACTACCGCGACCTGGCGACGTTCGACCTGTTCTACCGCGGCGCCATCGTGGCGTCCAAGGAGGGCGAGCTCATCGTGCAGATCCCGCGCGAGGTGTCGTTCCGGGAGGACGAGGAGGACTCGAGCAACTTAAACAAGGATCAACCTTTGTCCCAAGAAGACCGAGACGGCGACGACGAGGAGACGGAAGTTGGCACGCAGCATGGACAAAAGTTGGTACTGGACGCCTGGGACCTGGAGCGGCTGCCCACGAGCTCCACGGGCTTCAAGCCCGTGGTCGTGCGGATCGAGTACGACATTGAAGAGCCCTCGGGCGGCCTCCGCTTCGTGCTGCCCGACGAGCAGTACCAGCCCAAGCGCTCGCCGCACATGTACACGTATTGCGGGCCTTTCGGCGGCCTCTGCGACGGCGCGCGCTCCTGGATGCCCTGTCGGGACACGCTGCGCGACGCCTGCACGTTCCGCATCGAGCTTACGGTGCCCGACTGGTGCGTGGCCGTGTGCAGCGGCCAAATGGTGCAGCAGGTGCTCAACCCGGAGCCCGACGCCGACGGCATGCAGTGGCGCACCTTTAGGTACGTGGTGAACCCCAAGACCAACTGCTCGTCCATCGGCTTCGCCGTAGGACCTTTCAGGCTTTATGTGCCGCCCGAGATGCCCAGGATGACGCACTTTGCGCTGCCCGAGTGCTTCGAGGACCTCGTGCACTGCACGTCCAAGCTGGCGTCGGCGATGACGTACTTTGAGCGCGCGCTGGGGGCGTCGTACCCGTTCAAGACGTACCAGCAGGTGTTCGTGGAGGACCTACCGGATCAACTGCAGTATATCGCGGGAGGAGCTGTTATGGACCAGAATCTGCTGCACGGACCGAGGATTATCGACCGCGAGCTGCCGTCGCACTTGGCGCAGGTGAAGGGACTCGTGGGCAGCTGGATCGGAGGCGCTGTGGGGATCCAGAGCACGAAGGACGCGTGGGTGCTGATTGGAGTCATTGGACACTTGGTGAACACGTACGTGCGGTCGATCTATGGCGAGGAAGAGTATGGATATCGTATCCAGTTGGCGATGGACGCGTTGACGACGATGGAGCTCACAACGGACCAGCAGTCGCCGGCGTTGCTGTCTTCGGAGGTGGATGTCTATTCGGAGTACGACCCGTTGTCGCTCACGCTGCTGGAGGTAAAGGCGCCGCTCGTGCTGCACATGATCGAGCAGCGTGTTGGCCCCAAGCACTTAAGCATCGCAATCCAGCGGGCGGTTTCTGGAGGAGGCACAGGTGCAGCAGCTAGTAGCACTGCAGCTGCTGGAGCCGATGCTGCCAATGGCGATGGGAACAATGACGAGAATGGCAAGAATCAGGATGACAAGAAGCGGGATGGAGATGAAGAGGCAGCCGATGCAAGCGGTGAAAATGGTACCTCTGGTACAGCTGGAAAATCATCAGGAACTTCGGCTTCGACTGAGCCGCTGACGACGTTGTCGTTCCTGAAGACAGTGAAGACGATCGCTGGAGCCCCGGGCCAGGACCTTACGAAATCGTTCCTTACCTCGTGGATTATTGAGCCTGGAATGCCCTTTTTCACTGTGGGTTACTGGTACAACCGTAAACAAACGCAGGCCGAAGTGGTTCTGCAGCAAGAGATTCCTCCTGGTGGAAAGCTATACACAGGCCCGATCACAATTACAATTGTCGAAGATACGAGTGAGTACACCTACCAGAAACGAATCGAGCACAAGCGCCACAAGTTTGACTTCCCGTGTCACTCGAAGGTCCGAAAGAAACGGCGAAAACGCCAGGGCCTTTCAGACCCGGATGACTCCGTGTCGGTTGGTGGTCCGGGCATGGGATTGAATGATACTCCTGTCTTCTGGGTTAAGATAGACACGGGTTGTGCGTGGTTACGGCATGTGGTGATGCATCAACCGGACTTCAACTGGATGGAGCAGCTCCTATCCGACAAGAAGGTCGGCTCGCGAGTGCATGCGGCTCGTGCATTGGCGCTGTTCCACCGTCCACATGAAAAGCCGAATGTGATGTCTTGCCGCGTACTCACCGAATGTATGAGTGGTCTTACTACGCACTCGCGACGGTTGCGCGCTGAAGCCGCGCAGTCTCTTGGTATCTGGCAATCCATTCACGCCCCGCTGACGAACGCGAACACACAGCTCTCGATTTGGAAGGCGATGCACAACCTCGTGCGAATCTTCAAAGAGCATTTCTTCGACAGAGCTACGGACATGCCACTGCCGAACTACTTCTTACCTTCCGGTGGTAAGGTTATCCTCGAGGCTCTGGGGGCTCAGCAGGCGTCAATTTCCAGCAAACAGATCCAGGTACAGGACTACGCTGCCGGCGAGTACGAGATCAAGAAGAGCATTCCCAAGGCGCTAGCGATGATTCGTGCCCAAAACGGCAAGTCACCGCCGGAGATCGAGACATTCTTGCTCCAGCTACTTACCGAGAATGACAACTCCAAGAACTACGTGGAGATGGACGACCAATCGCAGGTGGCTGACGACTGCTACTACATCGGCAACCTGGTGCTGTCGCTGTCAGTATTAACCGTCGACAGGCCTGCGCGCTCAGAGGAAGGGGATGTTGTGCGCGAGATACTGCGGTACCTGCACTACGACCAAGTCCAGCCGAGTTACAACAAGACCATCACTGTGTGCTGTCTTGAGGCTTTATGCAATCTGGTGCTGGCCGGGCGCTGCGAGGAGAAGCTGGTGAACTTCCACTCGTTTGCGTCGCCCAAGCACTCCAACCTCGTGCGCAAAGCTGCGATCGAAAGCATCCTGCGCTTATATTTCGCCGAAGACCCGAACGGTCCGAGTGCTGCTGATGGGAGCTCATCGTCGATGGGGCTGAGTTACTCCCAGAAATCCAGCCGAGGATCAGCACGAGGAGCCTCTTGTATTTCGCTGAAGACCCGAACGGTCCGAGTGCTGTCGATGGAAGTTCATCGTCGATGGGGCTGAGTTACTCCCAGAAATCCAGCCGAGGATCAGCACGAGGAGCCTCTTCCCTTCTAGCGAACAGTTACGGCGCCACGGCTGCGATGCTGTGGCTTTGCGAGCTGTTGAAGGCAGAGCAGTCCCCAGGGATCCGGCTGTTTGCTGTCCAAGTGTGTCTGAACTGCATGCGTGGGTTCCCGCCTGGTGTTGGGAAAGAAGTGCTGGCCACGTGGGACCACAGCTACACGCTGGGTCTGATGAATTACATCGAGATGAAGGAGCCGACGTCGTTTGTTCTCAAGAGCCCCGAGAAGGACAAGGTGCTAGGACTGTTCGACCGCCCCAACCTGAGCAAGCTTCGTGACGACAGCAGCTCGGCCAAGCGCATCGTGGAGGAGTTGTGGAATCTGATGAACTCGACTGCCGCGATGGACCAGAGGCTGCGCGTGGCGCTGATTGTGCTGTACCGGAAGGTGTGGGGTGAGACGACGCCAATCGCTGTGGCTCACATTGTTCAGGACAAGGCAGCGAACTGGGCCGGCGGCTACGAGAGCCTTCGCCTCATGATGGAGGAAAGCAAGAACCGGATGTTGATGAACGGCGCGGGGCGAGGCGGTGGCAACGCTGCGGGACTCAACGGTCCCGACGGCGGCAATGGACTCGGCAGAAAGACCGACGACGACCGGAAGCGAGGCTTCGCTTCGGCCGCCAGCAGTCCGGCCGACGCCGCGCTCGAGCAGTTCCGCGGCAAGAAGTTCAAGTTCAAGATGGGCGACACCACCTTCCGGTCGCACAAGCTGTAGCTACGCCTACAATGTTTGCGCAGCAGCAATACACAGGCACGTCTTGTGCAGTATCAACGCAATGGTGTTTAGTGTTTGTTCTCGAGCCTGGCTATCTAGGCTACCTACGCTTCGAAGAGTAATGAGCTCTGAGCTGGTCGTCCTTTCTTCTTTGGCGATTCTTCGCGAAGACCGTTCACAGTCCGAAAAGCCCCCTTCGAGTCGTCATGTGGCTTCACGTGCTGTCGGTGGACAACCTCCACGCGATCTCCAGCTTCCTCACGGGCTTCGACGTCTTCAACCTCTCGCACACCAACTCGTGGACGCTCAGCGTCTTGTCGGAGGACTTGTACTGGCAGAAGCGCGTATCCGGAGACCATTCCCTGGGAAGGAAGCAGAGCTGGAAGCAACGATACATGCAGGAGCGGTCCCTGCAGTTCGTGGACCCTCACTCGGCCGACAAGTACATCCACGGGATGCTGCTGGGCCGCAACTGTTCTCGAGTGGCGTTCGCGAAACTGGAGCGTCCTCCAGCTCCTGGAAGTTGGCGCGGCAGCAGATTCGACCTTCGTCTGGAGAAGGACTCGAGCTTCAGCTTTGACGTGTGGTTGTGCCTGTTCCCCGGGAGCGCCAAGCAGCCTGCTGGCGGTGTCATCTACGGATTCCAGGCTGATCCTGCTAGCTACGGTGTACCAGGAAGCAACCCGGGTAACCTTGTGATGGTGGACATGAAGTTGAACCTGCACTGCTCCGTCCTGGATGACAAAAAGGTCGTAGCGCAAGCGCTGAAGCCGAACTGCTGGTACCATTTGGCGCTCACGTACGACGTGGACGCTCAGCGACAGATAGTGTACCTCGACGGGAAGGTTGTGTCGTCCGAGACCGGCAAGTTGAACGCTACGTGGCAGCGACTCCAACACGAGCAGATCGGCACAGGCTTTTGCCACAATACCGCTGGGAGTGCTCACATGCCGCACTCGAGGATGCGCGGCGGATGGTACTCGTTCTACGGCCTCATCGACGAGTTTCGTGTCTGGAATGTGGTGCTCCCCGCCGATGCTGTCGCTGGACTTTCGCGCTGCGAACAACCCCGCGGCTTCTCGCCCATCGCCACGATCAAGCGTCCTCATGACCGACATGGCTCCTGGATCAACACGCGCGCTGTTCGGTGCACGCGCCCAGCTGAAGGCAAGAACGTGGCCATTGACTGGCGTGGCTGCAAAACGCCTGCGTAGCTACTGGTACATCCAAAGTCCAGCTTGCATTCACTACGATAGTTCTACGTTACTTACGAAGTCGCGAACAGCATGCGATAGCTTCCGGCGGTGGGCAGCTCCTCGTCGAACTGTCCGAACAGCTCGGTAATTTCAGCGGTTGTCATAGTTGTTTGATCTCGTCTGCGCTCGACTGTAGTCTTAGCGCCTTCCTCATGAGTTGCAGCCTCAGCTTGCTTGTTATCACTCTCCACGTGGGGAGCTGCAACGGGCTTCGTGCTCTCCACACGCTCAGCGGAGTCACGCACGATCGTTGCTGTGCTTTGTCGTGCTACTCTGTCCGCCACGCTCACTTCCGCAGGCCGGAGCAGGATTGGCAGCTCCTTAATCACCTCCTTGGTCACCTCCACCACCTTCGTTTCCACTCTCGGCTGCAGGAAAGAGTCCATGAATCACCTCCTTGGTCACCTCCACCACCTTCGTTTCCACTCTCGGCTGCAGGAAAGAGTCCATGACGGCGCCCTTGAGCTCCAGCAGCTCCGTCTGCAGCGCCTGCAGCTCCAGTCTCCGAGTGAACAGCGTCGCCGACGAGCTCGCCTTGGTCGCTGCGGCTTGATTCGTCGTTGCCTGTTGCGCTGCGACGTATTTGGCCACGCGCGCGCTCAGCAGCTCAGCTGCCTGCTGGTACTGAGTCTGCTGGTCCTTCACCACATTCAGCAGCGCCTCCACGCGCGAGTGCATGCGCTGTCTGCGCTGCAGCTTCTCCGCCTGATAGTTAAGCGCGAGCTGCTGCTCCTTGCGGCGCCTGAACTGCACGTAGCCGTAGCCCAGCAGTGCGAGCAGTAGCGCCACAGCTCCATACTTCTTTACGGCCAGCTGCAGCAGCCTCAGGGGCGACTTGGAGGCTGCCGAAGCTGGGTCAGAGGCCTGCAGCGCGCGCGCGTCGGCGCTGGACGCCAATTGCTCGGCCGTTCGACGCGCCAGTTGCGAGAGCCCATTGCGGCGCTCCACACTCTTGAGGCACTGGGTGATCTCCTCGGGCGACAGGCCCTGCAACAGGCATGCAGCGGATTAATAACTGCTGAGAGGAGTATTACTAAAAGGAGAGTTTGTGCTTACCTTCTTCTCTAAGAAGTCCACGCGCTGCGCGAGTGACAGCGCGCGCACCGTCGGGTGTAATAGGAACTGCTCGCATTTCTGCAGCAGACTCGGGTCGCGCGCGGCGGCCATGGCGACGGCGCTGGAGACGCAGCGAGTTCTGAAGCTCTTCGCCTTCCAGCTGCACTTTGGCTGACGTGAACAACGAAGAGAAAGATGGTGTGGGCGTACACAACTTGAAGCATTTGTACCGTTTCGGTGGTACATTTGTGTAGAGCCGGTGTATCAATTGCGTCAGGCGTGACGCGGGACAAGGCGGTCACAGGCCAAGGTCTCCGCTAACCTCAAGCTGCTTGAAGCATTTGTACCGTTTCGGTGGTACATTTGTGTAGAGCCGGTGTATCAATTGCGTCAGGTGTCACGCGGGACACGGCCAAGGTCTCCCTCCGCTAACCTCAAGCTCCCCAGCGGAGCGTGGAGAGATGCCGCCGGCGTTCAGTGCAGCAACAAGCGAGGGGGGCGTCATGATGCCGGAACGGCCGATCGACATGGAGATGCAAGTGGATCCGGTGGCTGTGTTCATCGCGTCCTCGTCCAACGCCAGGAAGCGCGCCCTGGAGGCGATGCAGAGTGATGGTCGCAAGGAGCCTGTGGAGGACACGCCCGACCGCACGTCCAGCGAGGACGAGCACCAGCGGGACGCATGCGCGGTGCGCGCAGACCCGGGACTTCCCCCGATGGTTCCCGTGAAGGCCGCGGCCAAAGCTGCGATGAAGCAGCCTCCCAAGGCGCTGGAGCACGAGGCGGAGACGGTGCACGCGCCCGAGTGTGGAGCTCAAGTTCTCCCAGAGAAGGAAACCCAGGAGAAGGATGAGGTGGAGACTGCGAAGCCTGTGGCGAAGGCACCCAAGCTGCCGCCTCCTGGACTGAAGGGCAAGCTGAAGGCCAAGGGAGCCACGGTCAAGAAGGCCGCGGCCAAGCCGGATCGGCGGAGGAAGCGGAAGGCGAGAGCGGAGAACGAGTCCGCGGGCATCTCGCAGTCGTCAGCGCAGATGCTCTTCCGGTGCACGTGCCAGCTGCTGCGGTCGCAGACGCTGGACTACGACGTGCGAGCTCGAGAGATGGAGGACCGGAACGCCGCGCAGGCCAAGGAGATTGAACTGTGGGAGAAGAGAGTGCGCAGTCTCAAGCGCGAGCTACAAGAGTACGCGGACGAGTCCGCTGGCCATCCAACAGAGTCGGCAGGGATGGCTCTGATTGAGGCGGACCCTAGTGCAAATGCCGCGGCTGCACCGAAGGGGATGGAAGAGCGCAACAGACTGTCAACAGCCATGGCCTCGACTCCTGCTGCAGCGTTTGGAGAGGGGGCAGCGATTGACGCTTCGCTGCCGCCAACGGTCGCTGCTGCCGAGGCCAAGCTGCAAGAAGAGCTGCGCAAGCGAACGCAGAAGGTGAACGAGTTCTGCCGCAGCGTGCCGGGCTTCATCGAGTCGCTGGACGAGCAGCTCCCGCGCCCTCTCTGAGCTGCGGCGGCTATCTGTCCTGAGCAGGCAAGTCGACGTTATTTTATTTCGAGTTCTCGGGTGACTGGCTCAGCCGATGCGTGTCAACGTCAGTTCAACCAGGCCAATACATTCTCGCAGTCATCGCGATCTTTTTCCACATGACGTCTTCAAGCCCACGATCTTTCATCTGTCTTGCTAACGATGCTGTTTCACAGGCATCATGAGTGATGGTCATGTATCCATGTCGCCGATCCGAGCCAAAAGCCAACTGACCGCATTCCGCAATGGCCTGGGGCAAGAGCAAGACCCGCCGCGGCTCGAGCGCCTCTGCGTCCTCTGCGCCTCGCCCTTCGTCCTCGGGTGGTCGCGGCGGTCGTCGCCGCCCACCCGGAGAGCCCACGGAGCAGGACATCGCGCGCACCATCCAGCAGAGCGCCGTGCGCGTGCGCGTCACGCTCCAACTGGCGGCCGCCGCAGAGCTCGACTCGCCGTCTCTGCGCGACGTTCTGGTCGACTTCGAGCTCGATCTGGAGGCGCGACGCGGCCCCGCGGTCTCTCGCAGCCTGGGCGCGTGCGTGGAGCTGCTGGAGTGCGGGCTGAGCTCGTGGCAGCAGCTGGTCGAGCTGCAGCGCGTCGTGGCGGAGCACCATCCAGCAGAGCGCCGTGCGCATGCGCGTCACGCTCCAACTGGCGGCCGCCGCAGAGCTCGACTCGCCGTCTCTGCACGACGTTCTGGCTGACTTCGAGCGCGATCTGGAGGCGCGACGCGGCCCCGCGGTCTCTCGCAGCCTGGACGCGCGCGTGGAGCTGCTGGAGTGCGGGCTGAGCTCGTGGCAGCAGCTGGTCGAGCTGCAGCGCGTCGAGCGTGGAGCTGCTGGAGTGCGGGCTGAGCTCGTGGCAGCAGCTGGTCGAGCTGCAGCGCGTCGTGGCGGCGCTCGAGGGGCCCTCGCAACACCAGCAGCTCGCGGCGAAGACGGCACTGCGTCACGACGCCAAGTACGATGAGTGGACGCTGGCGTTGGGCTTCGCTCGGGCGTCGGAGGATGCTCTCTGGACGTTTGCGAGCAGCCTCATGCTGAGACTGAAGAGCGGTGGGGTGCCAGCCAGAGTGCTGCTGCCCCCGCATCGCCTGACGCTGCCGCTGGCGTCAGCGTTCGTCGAGTTTGGGAAGGGGGAGATTGGAGAGTATCGATGGGAAGGACAGCAGACGTGGGCTCAGGTGGTGGTGGAGGGCGTCGGAGAGCGGAGGGAGGAAATCCAGCGCGTGCTGCTGCCCCGCGCCCGTGACGATTCTTCGTCAGTGAAGGGTCCTCTGGCTGATCTGCGTTATCCAGAACTTGTGCCTGTTGTGGACGACATGCTTGACGGCAATAAGGATTCTAGAAAAGCTGTTGTGGTCATTTTACGCGGAATTCCCGGGAGCGGCAAGAGTACGTTGGGAAGAGAGATTGGGGCGATCTGTAGAGAACGTGGTGTGGCGTTCACGGCGTGCTCGGCGGATTTTTTCTTTGAGACTTCTCGAGGGTACGTGTTTGATGTCAAGAAGCTTGGCGCAGCTCACAGCAAATGCAAAGGGGATTTCACGAGGGCGGTCCATGGAGATACGCCACGCAACCAAGGCGGTGGTAAGCAGCGTCGACCCCATCAGCATGTTGTTCTTGTTGACAATACGAGCACACAGAGGTGGGAGTACGAGCCGTACGAAGAAATAGCTCGGTCGAATGGTTGTCGCGTTCACATTGTGGAGATGAAGTGTCCGGACGTTCTTACTGCGTATCGAATGGGTCAGCGAAACTCGCATGGAGTCCCTCCTGACAAAGTGGTTAGCATGTTCATGCGGTGGGAAGAAGACCCGCGTGCTCGTGTGTTTACGCCGCAGTTTGAACATGCTGCGCTTACTGCGAACCCTCTCTCGGATGGCGAAGTTGGCGGAGTGAACGCAGTTTGAACATGCTGCGCTTACTGCGAACCCTCTCTCGGATGGCGAAGTTGGCGGAGTGACCTACCTTGGTCTCTTTCTGGACGAAGAGGCCCAAAAGAAGATGCTGGCAAAAGTACCGCTTGAACACCCCAACAAGCTGGCTGATCACGTGACACTGTTTTACCGACCCAATCAGCAGTACACCCGAAACGCCGAACTTGGTGCGCCATATACTGTTCGTGGAGTTGAAGTCGTTCAAGACGAACGCGGCCAAACACTTCGGGTGGAGCTGGATGAGCAGCTACCGTTGCAAGTGAGGAACAAAGTGCCACATATCACGATGTCGACGCAAGACGGTGTGAGTGCATCGTATTCGAATGAACTGCTGGATAGTAAGGCAGCTACTCGAACGACTATCGATCCGCCGATTGAGCTCACCGCGCGCGTTGGAGCTGCTCTCTTTGTTCAGAACCAGAGGGTGATCACGATATCGTCGCCGTTTGTTGGCAAGGAAAATGCTTTGAAGGTGACTGCAGCTACGCAAATCTGCTCGAGGCTATTTATTCTGTACGTCACTGAGAATGACATCATGGATTGCGCTGCAGACGACGCGACCAAACTATTGTGGCGATCTCAAGTACTGCACCACATGGGCTCTCAGTCCAACGCACGCCGTATGCTATGTGTTCAAAGAAATCCAGCTTCATCTTCGTTGCCGTCGCTTTCAACATTGCTGGACAGGCTACAAGACCAATTCCTGCTCGATCCAATCCATCATTTCGACGATATGATTGGAATTCCTCATCCCTGTTCACCACAAGAGTTGGGAGGTGTCATCAGCAAGTATCTGGCTCAGGTTGACGCGATAAACCAGGTTCAGGTTGTGACAACGCTGGTGGAACCTATGCAAACTACAGAAGAGGTCTCTCCAATGCAATTGCCCCTTAAAAATGCGGCATGGAGCATTATTAGGGCTGGATTTCAAGGTAAAGTGGTGCAGACTATCGCTCCGCTGACGCCTGCATGCTCCACCATCACTTCTGTGCTTGATTTGTTCGGCGTCAACATTGAGGAGGAATCTCGGAGTGCGATTTTTGCTGGCGTGAGAACCCTTGGCGATGTGTGGTCCCATGTTCTTGGGACAGATGATCGGCTAGCAGTTCGAAGAATCGATACGACTCTTTTGGGATTAAGCTCGAGTGTTGTTGAGTTGTGCTTGGTGTTTCCGAGCGGGGCTGATCCAATCGAACTGCTGGGGCTAGAGGCGAAACTATCGAGTGCACTTGAGCGCACGCAACGAGTTGAATGCGTTGTTGGCTCGTGCGTTCCTGGTCAGCTCTACTTCAACCTACGCAGTGCATCGAGCTATTCACCAGTATTCTGTGTGCGAATTGCGACTCAGCAAAAGGACTCGGATCAAACGAAGATTGCTGCGCAATTACAGTTCTGCGAACATCACGGTCGGTCGAGGCGTGAGGTTTGCGATATCGAAGCCTACACTGTGCTAACGGCACTCCTTCGTGCGATCCTTTTGAACCGGTGCGGGAACTTGCTCCCAAGCACGTGCCGTCTATCCTCGCTGGTCAACCTTGTTGGAGAGCGCTTAGTACTGAGCTACCTGGATAGCATTTCTGGAGCAGATGCAAGGCCCACAGCAGAGGACGTCACGTCGGGCCGCATTATTTTCTCGCTGTATGGCCTGCTGACCAATCTGTCAACTTTGGGATTGGAGGAGTGGAGGACTGCATTTGGGGAGTCACTGCTAGCTCTTCAAGGCAGCGAGGACGCGCAGAGGACGTGGAGGAAGACGCTAGCAAACGTAATGCGGGAC
>JAIKVH010000923.1:0-11452 GCA_024679275.1 Phytophthora niederhauseri
AAGTCGACCGAGCTCTACAAGGTCTCTTGTAAATAGATACGGTACCTCAATGTGCTTGCTGGCTTTGTGGTTTCCTGGGTTCTTAACTACGCTGATAGCGGCATTGCTGTCGCACCAAATCTGCACATGATGCTTTTGCGGAAAACCCATCTCTCTAAGTAGATGCCATAGCCACTCACTCTCTTTGGCTCCTTCGCTGAGTGCGATGAGTTCTGCCTCTGCGGTAGACAGGGAAACTCCTCCCTGTTTACTACTGCACCACGACACACTAGTACAGACAACGACGATGAAATCCGCCATACCTTAAAAACCCGCCCACCCAAACTTGAAGTTCCGAAAGCTAGTATATTTATTTTAGCCAATAATATACCAGCAAATGTTCACTGGATGCTAGAGGCTCACCAGCCCCTCCCCATCAGTTCAGCCGAACTACTCGTCAATTTTGCTATGGGGTCTCAACGGTCTTACACTTTTCGCACCAAGCGGGAGGCGATTGCAAGGGCGGAGGCTGTTGGCGAGCAAACGACATCCGAGCAGCTTTAAATTCCACGTCGCACCCTCCGCGACTGGATGGACACCAAGGACCGCATATTGGGCTTCGAAGGCTCGCAGATGAGCAAGACGGCGAAGGGGCAAGGCTCAAAAAGTATCATACCATTTGCACATGACTTGGTCACGTTCATGAAGGACGTGAGGAAGGAGGAGGTGATAAGGTTGCTATTTATTGCTGTGCTTGTCTTTAGCTAACAACTTGAATTTGATTTTTATGCGTTGACATCGTCTTTTAGTACCTGAGCACCGGGCTGATGATAACGTTCATGAAACGCCTCCAGTCTCGCTGGATTTTATGCGTTGACATCGTCTTTTAGTACCTGAGCACCGGGCTGATGATAACGTTCATGAAACGCCTCCAGTCTCGCTGGTTAAAGGACCACATAGCAGAGAAGGGCAGTCCGGAAAAAGGTTTAAGTACTCTAATGCGACTGTGCCAATGTTTTGCTGCGCGGTAACGTTTTTTGTTTTATTATGCTTGTGCTTAACCTTGAGTGTGTACTAATATTTTTGTAGCTATGGTTTTTCTGTGCAAAAATTACAGCATACCAAGAAGAATGAAGCGACTCTATACGAAACTCACTGGCAGTTTCCAGTAAAGTTTTGGAGCGAGTATGCATCGTTTCCGGATTCAGCGATCTACAGTGTAGACGAAACGGCGGTCTATTATGACATGCCACCAATCAAGATTTGGGCGATCAAGGGTAGGAAGGGATCCGCCAAGGTCAAGCGTACGCAAAAACACTCGGGGCGTCTGACAGCAGTTATTACGGCCAGAGCAGACGGTTAGTTTTCTTTTTTACCTTGCTTTCTTTTTATTTTTTTTCTAACCTCTTCTAATAAAAACGGCGCAAGGTAAAAAGCTCCCTATTCTTTTAATTGTTCGCGCAATGCCTGGCGGGCGTGTGAACGGCGCAAGGTAAAAAGCTCCCTATTCTTTTAATTGTTCGCGCAATGCCTGGCGGGCGTGTGGGAAAGGAAAAGCTGAAGACGTGCCCACGGGGCCATGTCTACACTGTTCAGGAGAACGGATGGATGGATACAACGGTTTGGTCGTTTTAGGCGCAAGAACTGCTGGAGTATGAGATTGGCGCCCCATCCGTTCTCCTACAACGGTTTGGTCGTTTTAGGCGCAAGAACTGCTGGAGTATGAGATTGGCGCCCCATCCGTTCTCCTGGTGGATAACTTTGAAGCGCATGTGTCCGATGCAGGCATCGATGTGGTCTCCGAGACAACGTCGGCACTTGTGTGTCAGCTGCCGACCAACAGCACCGCTGTTTGCCAGCCGTTGGACGTGGGGGTCATGGGCCCCCTGAAGAAGAAGATCACAGCGCAGTGGGTGGCTGACACCGAAGAGAAAGATAAGGAGGAGGAAGGAGAGGCGGCGTGCAAGTGCGCGGAGGCGTGCATGTGAATTGCGGAGGCGGGGGTGACGAGGTGCAATCGTGAGAAGGAGTGCCTGTGCGGCGACGAACTGGTGGTGGACTGCCAGTGCGCGGATGAGTGCGTCTGCGTCGTCGAGTGCGTCTGCAGCGAGGAGTACATGTGTGGCAGGGAGTGCTTGTGATTCGACGGATGCGTGTGCATGGAGGCATGCAAGTGCCTGGAAGTGTGCGTGGAGGAGTGCGACACGGACGCAGACAGCGACAAGGTTGAAGAGGCTGCACGGAAAAAGCGGAAGTTATCCCTTGCAGCTATAAAGCGACAAGCTACAATTGCTAGAACTATTAAGGCGTGGGAAGATTTTCCAGCGAAGCCATTGTTAGCAGCTTTGCGAAAGCTCTACCCAAGAGTCCTGTAGTTGAAGTGTAAGCAATCAAGTAGACTTGTTTGTGTACCGAAGATACAGTTTCTCCTCTTGTTTTATGTTCCTTCAATTGTATTTTTACCCAATGAAATCTTTGGGCGGATTTTCGTGTCGCCCAGAGCTTCGATCGTTTTATATGGAGGGTAGTGTTCAGATAGCGGGCAGATTTCATCGTCGTTATCTGTACCCGCCATTTGAATCACATAGCCGGTTACGGATTTGCGTTCTTTTGGTAGACACGCGAAGCTTGCGTCTGTGTACACTTCGTAAGTCACATCGCTCTTTTTCCCATCGAGCAACAGACCGTACGTCGACGTCTCTTTCAAGTATTTGAGTACCCGCCTAGCCGCACCCAGTTCTCTTACCGCGTTGGCAATGTCCGGTCGTGTCCCACAGACTAGGTATAGGAGTGAACCAACAATGCCTCTGTAGTCGAAAGGCTGAGCAGCTATCTCTGCTGCACTCATCTTAGTCTCTGGCTCTAGGTTGAGCCCAGGAACTTGTGGAGTAAGTACAGGTGAGCTATCAACCATTTTGTACTTAGTTATCAGCTCTGCAATGTATTTGCGCTGCGAAATTCTCATCACACGCTGGTCCCTATTGCGCTGTACCTCCATTTTGAGGATGTAATGTACGTCACCCAGGTCCTTCATTTTGAACCGTCTTGACAACTCTGCTTTGATTTTGTTGATGAGCCGCATGTCCCGCGACATGATCGTGAGATCATCAACATACACCACGACTATAAACCATTCATCTCCCACTTTTGTACGTAAATACAAAACTTTTTGTGGCAGCGGACAAATCCCATCGATGTTAGGAAGGTATAAAGGACTCTATATCAAATCCGAGGGGCTTGTTTAAGTCCGTAATGCTTTTGAGAAGTTCACAGACCAGATTCTCGTGGCCTATCTTCGCAAAGCCATGTGGTTGCCTCATGTATATCTTCTGTTCTCCCTCCATAGTGCCGTTCAGGAAGACTGTGTGGACATCCATCTGGTGGATATGACAGTCCAGTATGGTGCCTATTGCCAGCACTAAGCGTAGCGACTCAAACCGTGCTACCGGTGCTTAGACCTCGTCACAGTCCACCCCAAACTCTTGGTGGTTGCCCTGTGCAACGAGTCGTGCTTTGAAACGCTCGACACTACCGTCGGCGTTATACTTCACTACGAGTACCCAATGACAGGGCAAAGCTTCGCGCCCGGGTGGCGGTGGTACGAGTCTCCACGTCCCGTTCTCTATGAGGCCCACTCAGGGCTTCCTTAATTGACCGTGGTGTAGGTAGGCACTTTGTTCTCCAAAATATCGAGTGCGATATTCTTGTCCAAGATAGCTTGGAAGCACAGATAGTCTTGGAGCCTCTTAGACCTCTTCGTCTCACGGCGCGGGCGTGTTCTCTGGTTTGTTTCTTCCACCAGTCCCGTACGTTGCCGCTTAGACGCTCCCACTGCTCCGGTATTTTCTGCACCGAATGTCTGGACTTCCACTGCTCCGGTACTCTCGGTAGCAGGTGTCTCTACTCCCACTGCTGCACGTCGGCCACGGAGATGACCGCCAGCTTCGCGACGGCCCCCGAGACGCCAGCGGCGGTGCGGCAGGTGTCCGAGGCGCCCCGACCAGCGAGTCGGCGACGCTAGAACGAAGGCAACGATCGGTGGACGGCGGAGGCCAACTGGAGACGTGTTGCTGGCGTTACCGTTGCGTAGCGAGACGTTATTCACGAAATAAGCGCGTTTTTAAAGCGCACAGGTATGGTGGTGTGTTTTTCGTTTATTTAGAGTTATCAGCCTTCTGAAATGTGGGCTACACGGTGAAGCGAAAGGTCTTTAGCCGTGCGCTGCGCGAGCAGGCGCTTGAAGAAGTCCTAGAGCTGGAATTCAAGCCGATATTCCGAAGGTCCTCGCGAAGAGGCTGGACCCCTTTCGCGAACAGGTGTCTATCGATGTGCTCGAAGATGGAGTCAGCAGCATTCACAGTATGGTGGCTGGACTGGTGGAGGGCGCAAACAATCTCCGGGAGGTTAATGTATCTACGTGGCATGCGTTGAAGTCGACACCTGGTGGCAGAATGCAGACTGTGCATCAAGATTACCCCCGATTTGAGATTTCGCGCGCTCTTCTTAAGTATAAGGTCATTCAGGGCTCCGTAATTGTGGCGCTAATGGAGAACACGTTACTCCATGTGTATCCGCGTTGTTTTGGGGGCCTAGCGGGAAAGCGCGCGCGAGTTACGCTCACGTTACATGAAGGCGACATGGTTCTGTTCAGGGGTGACCTGGCGCATGCAGGCGCAAGGTATGACGATGGGAACATTCGCCTGCATTGTTACGCTTGCGTCAAAGGCATCAAACTTCGATCAAATACAACAGAGGCAATCCCGTTCAAAAGCTATGGATGCAGCAAGTGCATGGGCTTGTATGATTCGCGCCAGGGGCTACGCGAGCACAAATTGGTGTGTGATTTTGAAGCCGATTTCCCCTGCCCGCACTGTGACGACTCGTTCAACAAACCGAATACGGTCACGAAGCACACCAGCCGGAAGCACCCCGGTGAGCACCGCGCGCGGCGATCGACGCGTGAGGCAGACGAGGAAATGAACAAGGCGAACGAGAGCAAGTTTCAGGACGAAGATGGAGATGATGAAGAAGATAGCGAGGACGATAAAAGACGAAGACAGGGAAGAATAAGAAGCAGATGATGAGGAGGAGGAGAAGGAGAAGGAGGAGGAGGAAGAGGAAGAGAGTGAGGGCGACCTGAGTGAACCGGGCGAGAGCTCCTCGGACGAGCAGATGAGCGAGAGGTCGTCGTCGGACAGCCCGAAGCACATGAGCGATAGCGAGTCAGAGGACAGCGAGTTCGACTTGTAGGTTACCTAACGAGTGACAAGCAAATTAACTCTCTGTCGTTGAACCCTTTTGTGTACTAATTGTTTAAGTGAAAGATTGAGTTTTGATGACCGAGTGTATTAAGGTGATCTGTATATTTTAGGTGACCAATACAGCTTAGGTGACCAAGACAGTTTTGGTGACCAATACATTTTCGGTGACCGAAGGTGACCAATACAGCTTAGGTGACCAAGACAGTTTTGGTGACCAATACATTTTCGGTGACCGAGGGAGTTTTGGTGAGACAGGGAAGGGGAGGAAGGTTTGGTGACACAGGGAAGTTCAGTGACCGAGGAAGTCTTGGTGACCGAGGAAGGTTTGGTGACACAGGGAAGCTTAGTGACCGAAGAAGTATTGGTGACCGAGGAAGGTTTGGTGACACAGGGAAGCTTAGTGACCGAGGAAGTTTTGGTGACCGAGGAAGGTTTGGTGACACAGGGAAGCTTAGTGACCGAGGAAGTTTTGGTGACACAGGGAAGTTTAGTGACCGAGGAAGTTTTGGTGACCGAGGAAGGTTTGGTGACACAGGGAAGTTTAGTGACCGAGGAAGTTTTGGTGACCGAGGAAGGTTTGGTGACACAGGGAAGGTTTGGTATTTAGGATACTTCTGGTGACAGGAATAATTGAGGTGATCGATAGTAGGTCTGTGGCAAATGAAGTGCTCTGCCAAATTAAAAAAATACTGGCCCGAGACACTAGGTGGAAGTCAGAAGTAGAAGTTATCATGTAACGGTTCAAGTTGGTTGTGCAACAATGCGCTCTTCCCCCCCCCCCCCTAGTTGGTAACTGGCTTACGTGTCTTCGCACAAGATGAATTGTAAGTTCAACGCTGGCGAAACCAGTAGTGGTCGACCTTGGATAGGCTCCGCCAGTGGAAGCGCTGCACTCGCTTCACTGGCAATTGGTTGCTGCTGCTTCGTCTTCTGTTTCTTGGCCGGCGGGGCGGATATCGTCTTTTTAATTTGTCGATCGAATAGCTTTTCCGTCTTACCCTCCCCTCCAGGACGTGAGAGTCTCTTCGCCTTCCTTCCGACGATGATGCGGCAGCAAGTTTTGAACTTGGCGTAAAATTTGCAGCCACAAATGCACTTCCCGACGTCCACAACCCATCCATCAGCAGGCATGGAGTCATAGTGTGCATACCACAACGACCACGTCACCACGTTATTGTACAGTCGGGCAGCACGAGCGCTGCTCACGAACAAGAAGAGCCGGTCCTACGCAAGCTCTGGCCTAACTGTGAGCGTAGGTAGCCATTGAACAGAGGCTAAATCGGATAAACCTGTGCTGAATGCCCGCTTTCAAGGCGATGTTTTCTCGCTGCTTTCATTCACGTGGTGCGATCCCACGAGTCAGACGTTGCCGATGTCGGATTGGCAAAGGGGCCGTGAAGTACTGTAAAGTATACTACCGGTATGCCGGACTACTTTATCGAGTAACAACGTTTTTGGATGCAACAAAGCTGCGGCAGTGTTCAATACTTGTATGCTCGTGTGCTAGACGGTTGCAGTGCGCATTGGCCACTACTACACCTGAGTCCGTGCTTCGATAATCTTTCCTTGGCCATTGGATGTCTGCCAAAAGTATATAAAACCGTCGGCATATCTGCAGCAGATATGCGGAGTATATGCCGGTCATAGATCCCGCGAGGCCCAGAGTTCGTGTCGATAGACTGCTCTAGCAGATATGCGGAGTATATGCCGGTCATAGATCCCGCGAGGCCCAGAGTTCGTGTCGATAGACTGCTCTACCCCTATGAATATGTCGTGTAGCCATCTTAAAGATTTAATTTCATATTTGTATACTTTAAGAAGAGAATGGAGAACCGAGCTTCATTAGAAATCGAGTCGTAAAGGGCAGCTAAACTTAACAGTCCACGAGGCCTAGCTGTCATCGTTTTGTCCTTAATCCAAGGACATATTTTGGTCCTTTTTTTAAGGGCAAATTCGACCAGCCCCGTTTAAGTTGCGCTCGCGTAGAGAGCGTCGACGTTCCTGGAGTTGCAGACGAACACTAGACGATCGTCGATTTGGCATTTCAAGCGACCACTGCGACCTTTTTTGTGATGGAGGTGGAGCACGATTGTCGTTTGTGAGAGTTTTACGCATCTGCTCATGTAGTAGACACGGGCCTGGTAGCTCCTTCAAATTGTGAAACTTGGTGAAACAGGACTCGGTCCCTCCATGGAGGTGCACGACAGAGTGCTACTGAACATTTGTTGCACTTGAACTGCGTTTTAAAGCCTTTTCGGCTGTGACCAGCATTTTCAACGTCGTAGTTCAACGAGTAGCACAGCACACAACACTGTTGAGCGTCGTTCTTGATTTGAACCGACACACCAATTGAGCTCCCACAATAGTAACAACAAGTACGCATTGACGTGTGAGTATGCACGTATGACACTTACAAGCTCGTGCTGAATTCGTTTGGAGAGTCGGCGATGGATGAGTTCTGGATCTGAGTTGAAGTGGGCTCGGTTCTTGTACCGGATACCGTAGCCATTCATATTGGCGCTGCTAGCAATTTCTTGCCTTTTCTTGAGTGCCGGTCGTGCTTCGTGCTGGCGCAGGTGGCGATCTTGCACTCAGACATTTAGCGGCATCACGGCAGAAGTCTGCAAAAGCCGGCATATTTTGCTTGAAATTCTGGTACGATGTGTATGAAGTGCAGCGCACAGTGTCGTTCCAAAATGGGTGAGCCTGAGTACAGACCAAAACAATTAGTATGAGCACCAAAACAAGCCATCAGATAATTCATTACCTGAAAGAGCTGGTGGGACTGGTGGGAATTGTAAATCAGTGTCATCAGAATACGCAGCAAAATCGCCCCCGTCGGAGCCAGGGCCGTGTGTCTCGATTTAACGTTATAAGGAACCGAGAGAAAACGTCTATTCCTCCCTTCACTCGATTCCAAAGTGAGATGAGTGAAGGGATGATGTGCTTTGCTGGTGGAAGTGGCCGTCCTCTCCTCTCAATTATCCCATTCAAAGCTCTCCACATAGCAATATTCTGCGCAAGTGTATGTGAAAACTGAGGTTAAAAAATACCGTGGCCGCGCCATCTCCCACCGCTAAATGCGTCCTAGAAACAACCGCCGCTTTCCCGCAAACCTGGCCATGGAGCACGCCGAAAGGCGGTACGAGACTCCAAACGCATCTACTACGCGAAGACTATGAAAACAAAGTTCGCGCAAGAGTACCTGAATCTCCCTGGGCTTCGGGAGGCGCTGCAGAGGCTACGTAATCAGATTGCTGAAGAAGATAAACCGCCCGCTCTACCAGCAGGTGCGGCGGTTTTGGAGCATACCGAAGAGCAGCAACAAGTGGCGGAGGCGCTGGACGCGGATGAGCCAGCTACGTGTGCTATTGCATGGCCGCGCAGCATCGACTACTCGCTCGAGCTTACGATTGCTGACGGTATCTAGCTCGTTACTTTATTTAGGTAGGTAAACGTGGCTTATACAGGCCTCAACCTTTGAAACTGAAACTTACGGTTGCTGAGGGTGTCCTAATTAAGGGGTACTGGCCTTCGGATGTATGCCAGTGCCTCGTTAATTGCTTTTCGGACGATTGCTCGAACGCAACTTTTAGTCTATTCTGCGATGTAGACAACTGCAAGTTTGAAGGGCGTTGTTCGAATGGAATCATGGAGTGCAGCGACGTGGAGCTTTTTCAATCGGCAGTTGGTATTGGAGTCCGTGTGACGGATACGATACCTGTTGGGGCCACAATCGCGCCGTACACGGGCTTTCTGACGGATTTTGATTATGATGCAGAAGTCCACCAGCGTCACTACGTTATTGCTCTACACGCTCGTAGCTCGAACGACAAGAAGCTGTTCGTTGATGCTGAATCTCCAGGGACGGCTGCTCGCTACATCAGCCATTCATGCGAACCAAACACGGAATTCGTGGAGTTTCGCCACAACCGGAAGGTTCACGTGCTGGTCAAGACGACGGAAGAGATTGAAGCCAACGAAGAAATCACGGTTGACTACGGAGAGACTTGGTTCACGCACGCGTGTCGCACTACACAGTACCGCGACCCCAACAACCTGATTTTCGGATGAGCGCTTCGGATTTAGCTCATAAGCATAGTCAAGTAGAGTGCAAACTGACAAGACCTATTGAATATCACGGCACTCAGACTTACATATGCAATATTGAGAGTGAGGGACACTGGTAAAAGTTAAACTAGTTTCCATAGATATTGTGGCTTGGAATATCGTGTATTGTGTCAAATACGCAGAGGTTGGTTCGGATACTGGCACCTTTGATTTAATTGGCGGCGCGGGTTGCGGAGAAAACCTGTATGTAGTCATGCCAATATTTACAGTTCAGAAATAAGCGTAGTAAATTCGGATGTAATAGATCAAGGCGAAGCAAACAACGCCACGGATGCTTCCAACCGACCTATCTTGAGAGTGAGGGGCTAGGAAACGACACACTGGAATTTGTTAGATGTATCACTTCTATCAGTTATGCTGTGACATTCCGATCAACTTTACCGTGTCAGTGCAACTCGCTAGACTTGCAATTAAGCATAACGGCATCATCGTACTACCAACGGTAATAGTGACCTGGTCACGGTACTCTTTCTATTACCGTGATGTACCGTGATGTACCGTATCCTGGTTTGGTGTACAGTGTGACCAAACAGTAGGTAGTACCTTAACAACCGTGATGTACCGTATCCTGGTTTGGTGTACAGTGTGACCAAACAGTAGGTAGTACCTTAACAAACCAAGGGGTACCGCACGTAACAAATTCATACCGCACGGTGCAATTTAGTATGACTTAAGCACACAAACCACTTATTTCGTATTTGGCTTGATCAAGCGTAAGCACTAGGTAGAGCGACTTCAAGGGTATGAATCCATGGCGATGCCAAAGCTAAGGACTATGCGTGGGCACGCACGCAATTGGCCCCGGACGAGCGTCAAGGCAGGGATGAGAATTATCTTCAAACTCGTAGCGGTAAGATGATGAGCCCCGGACGAGCGTCAAGGCAGGGATGAGAATTATCTTCAAACTCGTAGCGGTAAGATGATGCGGAAGAGATATTGGCAGTCGGCGCGCAATGGAAGTATCTTCCAAGAAGCCGATGACGATGAGGAGGACCCGCGGGACGACGTGGAAGTGTTGGAGAGATGTCTGCGGCGCGCGGACTGAGAGGTGTGCGGAGCGCCGAACAGCAAACTGCTAAAGGCTACCCATGCCAGCTATATCAAGCGCATCAGACTCGCGCGACTGAATCGAAAACGGATGCTACAACCGGAAAGACGAAGTGCGGAGGCGCAGTCGTACAACGCGGCCCTACTTCGTATTTGCAGGGAAACGAAAGAGGAAACGACGGAGGAAACGAAGAAGGTGGGAGAAGATGCAACGACGGCGCAATAACTTGCCAGATAATGCGCGAGAGAAGAAAAGCGTAGTAACATCTTAACGTGGGTTAAGGCAATGCTCACCAACAACGCCAGCTACATGTGTTAATGCAATATTGAGAGTGAGGGGCCCACCGCACAACGCAGTACTTCGTTCCAGAGGCTGCAGCAACCGAAGAGGGTTTCAAGCAAAACGCGTAGTTAGAACCCAACGTAGCAACGTCAACAAACCCTTTCACATGAAAGCAACCGAAGAGGGTTTCAAGCAAAACGCGTAGTTAGAACCCAACGTAGCAACGTCAACAAACCCTTTCACATGACGTTTGCTTTGTATTCGCAATATTGAGGATGAGGGACTCAATGAAACGCTACGTGAGCGATAGAGCAGCACCGTTCAACGGTGGCCGTCCTGCCGAAGCATTTGCAGCCACGTTTTGGGTCTCTCCAGTCTTACGGATGATGTTGCGGTTCACTAGGATGCGCTTTCCCTGGGGCACACCCTATGCGAAGCGAACCGGGCGTGGAGGAGGTGGATGCACGACCCAAACTTCCTCCAATACCTGCATTGACACCATCCAGCCGCCGTATCGACAAGCCATCCTTCGTCAGGCTGCCCGTGGTACTCCATTCGCGCGTAGTTCCTACCCATTTGCGCTGCTACAGCTAAGTACTCCACGGTTTTCTTTTCGAGGGAATGTAGAATCGAGGGGCCGGGCGAGATTGAACTCGAACATGGACAGGATTGGGGCTGCCAGAGGGTAGTTCGTTCAGCTGCAGAAGTTTGTCGCTGGCTAACTGCTTCGCACGTCGGACAAGAGGGGCTG
>JAIKVH010000924.1:0-11451 GCA_024679275.1 Phytophthora niederhauseri
GAGACCAGCGGCTCGAGGCAAATGCTGCACGAGTGCTCGGAGTGCGTGGGCAGCAAATCTTCGACGTCTTCGAGGCTCAGGATGGCGTTCGCGTACGTGCAATTGGCGTCCAGGACGCTCTCGGGGAGCGACAGGAAGTCCCGCATCAGTAGGTAGACGCACAACACTTCACGCCCCAGTGGAGCTGGCAGATACGGCTCCACCACTAGCGCTGGAACAATCACCTCCAGTGCCCTCCAACATTCCGACAGGAACCCCTCGAGTTCCACCTTCCCAATGTTCATGGTGGCGGCGTCTGCGTGGATGGAGAACGCCGCGTACTGCAGGTGTTCGTATCGGTGGAAGACCTCGGCCAGGATCCGCAGGAACACCTCAAAGGGTTTCCATTCCACGACGATTTCTTGGCCCTCGTCGTGTTGCTGGTGCTGGATATTCGTCGGCGCGAGGTGTTGTGCTACCGTTGGATGGTGCAGGATGGCGGCGACTTGGGCGTAGAAGCCACGAAACTTGGTCTGGCTCATGGCAATGACCCACGCGGATTGTGTCGTGTGGCCGCCGTTCGAGGAGGACGCGGAGGACGTCGTCGCGCCGGTCGCCGCCATGCACGTGCTGGTGATGGTCAGCGAGAGCGACACCCGGTAGACCACGGCCAGCCCCACGCAGAGCAGCCGCGCCTGCACGAGGAAGCTGAAGCTGGACGGCTGGAACTCCTCGCTCATCTTGCGCAGTCGCCGCTGCATGGGCGCGTTGACGGCGTTCATGGCGGCGGTGTGCACGAGTTTCACGCGTTTGGTCTCGCGTTCCCCTTCCATCCTCTGCTTTGGCATTATTGGACTGACCGACGAGCGCGCGGAATGCAAAATGACGACGAAAAAGCGGGCGACTTGAGCTTTGCGCGGCGTTGAGCAGCAAACTGAACCGAACGCCGGACTTTCGCCACCCCCCTCACAGCGACTTGTGCCGTCCATGGAAGAGCGCTTACTACAACGAAAGTTACCAACCACTACACGGGCTCTGCGAGCCCACGCTGTAGACGATGGAGTAGGATAGCCGACTCTTCTGCCTCCGACTACAACAAGATACGCGCTGGGCGCGCCGGGGGCACAAGTTGCACAGCTTCAGCTCGAAGCTCGAAACGCTGAGAATGTTTGGGGGTACGTCGCATGATTTGAGTTGAGGGTGGCGCTGGGTAGTGGAAGACGCAAGCGCGACAGCCCTCGCTACTGGGTGGTGCACAGGCTCGAAGGCCTATGCGCTCTATGGGGAAAATTTACCGTGCTTGCCAACGACAGGCAAGTAGAACGGCACTACCCCACGCTCAACGTTGCTCCATGCGGCACAGCTCAATAGTTCTACAAGCAATGGATGTCGCAACGCCTCCGGCCCCACGCCGAACTACGGCACAGCTCAATAGTTCTACAAGCAATGGATGTCGCAACGCCTCCGGCCCCACGCCGAACTACTAGAACGGCTTGTTCGCCCTACCATGAAGGTTTCCTATTTTTGCGTTCACGCCCAAGCACCAAAGCGTAAGCAATCGCTGTTGTCCGTTGTCGCTCGAGGCGTGGCGAGTCTGTCTGATAACTCGATAGGCATGCGGCGTGCGTAATGGGCCACGTAGCGTTCAGCCCGGATTGTTTCTCGAACTTTGTTTCGGTAGGCCTTTTTCCTCTCGAGGCTGGCGACAGCCCCACGCGCTCTACGTGGAGTGGCCCCGCCGCGACCACCAAACGCGTATGGCTCAGGTGCAGAAGTCACCGTTTCAATTGCGCGTGCAGAGAGATACGGCGATGTCTTGGCTCCATACGGCCATGTCACGCGCTAATGGTAGTAATGGCTGTAGCCATGGCCGATTTCAGATATGTTTTCTGGACTTGTGAGCTTTGGTAAAATTTTGCTAGGGTGACTGGGCTCAAATATTGTATTTCTGTCCACAGCAAGCAAAATTTACCTGTCCAGCGTACTACTCGCTGCGCATACCACGTCAACTACAGTACATGTTGATGCGGATATATTTCGGTTGGATGCGCAAGCGTTGCCTTTCACTGAAAGTCTCTCGTATGGATTATCGTGAGCGTCCCAGTAAATCATGCCACATGTAAGGAAAACAAGCAGAATTGACGTCGATACAGTATTCCGCAGGTAGGATACAGCCACTTTGGGAACTCCCATTGCTCGTCACTGCACACGGTCGGTTGCGAGGGCAGCCCCCCTTTGGTCGCATGATATCTCACAAGGAAATTGTCGAGTCGTCTCCACGGCAGACAAGGCTGGGGTTCCTTTCCAGACTTCACACGCTCGGCATTCTCCACAACATGCAGTGCTTCCACAATGCACATACCAAGAGAATAGATATCGGATTCAAATGTCGGGCTTTTATCAGCACAATTTGTTCCCTGTTTCTCTTCAGGTAGACACTCCGGGGCCACCCAATGCCACGCGCCTGAGACTTGAGGCGTAGCTTCATTTCCTGCGATCGAGCTCAAGCCGAAATCCGTCACCTTGGCCTTCCTATCGCTCCCGATCACGATGTTGTTTCCCTTGAGGTCTCCATGCACAACCTTGCGCGCGTGGAGGTATTGCACACCCAGTGCAGCCTCGTGTAGTTTCGACCATATTTCGCCAGGATGTGTTTCAAGGTATTTAACCAGCGTGCCGTTGGTGGCATATTCACAGGCAAAAAAGGGTGTGCCCACGTGGCATGCGCCGAAGAGCCGAACGATGTGTGGATGGTTAAACCCGAACCAAACGTTCACTTCGTGCTGAAACATCGATATAGTTTCACCTCGCTTGGCTGAATCCAACAAGGGTCGAGTATTCGAAAGGTCTAACAGTGTTGATAAACTTGATTCAGACGACTGAACCTTCGGCGCAAAAAATAATTCTGCTTCGCTCTCCGATCCCAGAAGTTTCGCCACTACATCGGTGCCCAGCCACTTGGCCTGGTACACGCATCCAAATCCACCGCTGCCAAGACATTTCCACCCGTCTACGAACAGCTCGAACCTTGGGATGAACCACTCAGGTATTAGCTTGGACAAATCTTCGCCATCAATTGCTCTAGAAATGTCTGCGTACGCCTTCTTCACCACTGCAAGTTGTGCGGAAGTGTACTTCGAGTCTGGATCTTCGATCTCTGCTTTCAAAGTCTTGAGGAACACCGCACGCTCTTCTGCAGTCTGTAAGCGCTCCAAGAGAAAATCGGTATTTTCCACGCCTGACACAAACAGCTCGATTTGTTCACGGCGCTGCTGCTGCCATCGGTCCATTCCTAACTTCGAAGACTGGGTTGTCTCGCCCAGAACTGTCAATATTGATTCGATACGCGAATAAAACGAGCTCATGCTCGTTGTGGTAGCGCGCGTAGATGAAAGTCGCATTATAGAGGCCTGCTCAGGCGACATCGTGATGATCCGGTAAAAGTCGGTCAGAAGCGCGTAAAATCGTTCCAGCACCTGAGCGTTGCTGTTGCTTTGGGAGTTTTGCCAACGCTCGCGGACTCTGTTCAGCTCGTCGAATACTCCGAGGTACTGCTCATCACGGCAGATGTCCATGTGAGCTTGCACACCCTGCCACAGTTCTTGTATTTTGCGATTCTCTGTGTCATTTGCTGGCTCCTGTTCTGGCTGGGAAGTGTTAGAACTCTCGATAATAGCTAGTCGGTCCAGCTCATCGACGACCGGAGACAATTTTAGACGAAGTTTGGCATCTTTAGAGCACATCTGCCACACTAGCTTACGTGCATCTCCAGGTGGACAGTCAGGATCGTTGATGCTGTATGCATTGGTCTCTGGAGTCCATTTTGTCTTGTATTTTCCCACAACTTGTTCGTTCTCGCAGCCCCACGGCTGCTCTCTCGCCATAGCTTCCAGAATGCACATACCCAGAGAATAAACATCTGACTCCTTCGACGGTGGCTTACCTTCCAAGATCTCAGAAGCCAGCCAACGCACAGACCCAAACACACCAGAAGAATCACGCTCGGATCTCTTCATTGATCCACTCAATCCGAAATTCGACAGCTTCGCCGAGCCATCACTGCCAATCAAAATGTTGCTGCACCGGAGATCACCGTGAACTATCTCCCGCTCGTGGAGATACTTGAGTCCTAACGCAGCCTCATGCAGGAACTTCCACACTGTTGGCTTCCTCACCGAAGCCAATTCCACATGCTCTATCAGCGTTCCGTGGCTGATGTATTCACACACAAAGAACTGTAAGTTCGGAGGAGCATTACACGCGCCATACATTTTCATCACGTTGGGATGCCGTAGCTGCTGCCATAGATGAACTTCCTCGTCAAATGATGTGATGGAGCCGTCTGGAACGAGCAGTTTGACGACCGCGTCAGCGTCCAGCCACTTCGCACGGTACTCGCCTCCGATGTTACCGGTTTTGCAGAAGCGGACAAGCTCGATTTCAGACGGAGGTATAGAAGCCCTCGTGGAAGCTCGAACATCGCCAGTGCGCTGCTGGGGGCGAGGAGGAAGAAATGTCGTGAGCATGCGCCGCACTTCTTGGTAAGCATGGGCAAGGCGAAATGCGGTTTGTTCAATCCCACGTTGTTCAAGAAGACACCGGACTACATCGACACGCCCGTTTTCGGCGGCTTTCATTAATGCAGTGTTTCCGCCTTCGTTCCTCACGTTTACGTCCGCGCCGTACTCAGCAAGACACAATCTGACAATGTTAGTGTGTCCCCCTTCGGCTGCTCGTATTAATGCTGTGTCTCCGCTCTCGTTCATGGCATTTACGTCAGCACCACATTGCTCGACAAAAAACTGGAATAGATCTGAATGGCCTCCAGATGCGGCCATCATCAACACGGTACCTCCATCTTTGGTCTTGCAGTCAACTTCAGCTCCACAATCTTCAACAAGATACCGTACAACGTCAGTAGTCCCGCTCAGAGTGGCCATCGTTAGCGCTGTAACACCGTTTTTGCTGCCAGCGTTCACATCAGCGCCCCACTTAGTCAAATGCTGAACAACTTGGAGATGACCGTTTGCAGCGGCCCGCGTCAGAGCTGTATAACCGAATTTGTTTGTGGCATTTAAGTCGGTTTCTGGTTGCTCAGCGAGATCCTGGCAGACTACCACGTGCCCCTTTTCAGCCGCAATCATCAGCGCTGAATTCCCAACGCTGTCGGTGGTAGTCAAGCTGGCACCGTTTTCAATCAAATATTTAACCACCTCAATTTGGTTAAATTCCGCCCCGGCCATCAGCGCCGTATCGCCACCGTCGTCTTGGGCGTTTACATCTGTGCCATCTTCAATTAGGGCTCGAACGACTTCGATTCGACCATTTCTAGCTGCCCACATCAGATCTGTATCTCCATCTTCAAACTCGTTAAGGCGTCGATCAAAGGCGTGACACTGCAGCGCTACCTCGGCCAGCGAGAGCACACTTATGCTTGAGTCTTGCAATTTTGCTGTAACCGCGTCAACTTCACCGACAATGAAACAGAACTCTGCACAAAAATCAGCGCCGTCTTTTATGCTGATCTGCCCATGTATTTGCTCCAGCCGATTCCAGAGAGATACGCAAAACAACAGTACGGACGCCAATTCCTCCCTTTTCGATTCCCGCTGCAGTCGAGCTAGAAGTCGTTGCGCTGTCGCAGCCAGTTGGGAGATCGACCCAAGCTCTAGCGATACCCCCGGAGAAAAGTACGTGGCACCATTGTGCTGCCTACGTACCAGTTTAGATAACTCGTTCACCACCTCCGCAATCCTGAGTCGCTTCGTCGGCTCCAGAACACACATCTGCTGGACCAATTCCCATTCCGCGTCTTCACAGCTAGGGCGTGATGGCAACATGCCGTGTGTTGCGTGGTACCTCACGGCAATACGGTCACCCACAATCCATGGCGAGCAGTGACTCGAGTCTCTGCCAGACTTCACTGCGTCGACAACGCGCAGTGCCTCCACAATGCACATGCCCAAAGAATAAACATCCGACGCAAATGATGGGCGTGTGGTGTCATCAACTTGGCATTCTGGTGCCACCCAATGCCACGCGACACTAACTCGAGCTTCTGCGTCGTCACCCGCCACAAAACTATTGCCGAAGTCAGTCACCTTCGCTTTCAGATCTCCCCCGATCACAATGTTGTTGCCTTTAAGATCGCCATGGACGACTCCGCGTGCGTGGATGTACTGGACCCCCAACGCGACTTCCAGTACTTTTGACCACAGTTCATCTGGATGCTCTCTCAAGTAGTCGACCAACGTTCCGTTCGGCGCATATTCACACACGAAAGAGGGACAGCCAACATGCCATGCTCCAAACAGCCGGACGACATGCGGATGGTTGAAACTAAACCAAAGATCGAGTTCTGGGCGAAAAGCCGTTAGCGCCGCCGCTCGGTGGGTCGCGTTGTCTTCAGTAGCTGATGAAGCGTCTGATAGAGAGAAGGATGCCGAAAACGCGAGGTCATGCGAGCCTGGTAGCATCACCTGTTTTACCACCACATCAGATCCTAGCCACGTGGCTCGGTGCACGCTCCCAAAACCACCTTCTCCCAAATTACTCCACTTGTCAATCAGTACCTCGTACCAGGGGATGAACCATGGTGGTGTGAGATTCGACAATGATTCGCTCTCATCCTTAGTGGAGATATCCGTGAGCGCCTTCTTCAGTAGATCAAGTTCGCCAGGTGTGTACTTGAACGGCTGATCTACCTCGGCTCTTAGTGAGGCTTGTAGGCTGGACCGCTCTTCTTGCGACTTCACTTCACCGAGTAAAACATACGACATCGGCGCTTCAGATAGAATGAGCTCGACCCGCGGCCAACCAAATCGCTCCCATCGCGCCTCTCGCTCCCGTGCTCGGTCAGTCGTCTCGCCGGATGCATTCCAGATGAATCCAAGCTGCCGACGAAAAGTAACTATACTGGAAGAGGTGTCGCCAGAAGCTGGCAATTTCAAGACGATAGAACGCTCCCTCGACACGGCGATCATCGCCCGGAAGCCACGGACAAGTGCGTCAAACTGACCCCACATTGCTTTTCGATACTTGGACTCCTGCAAATGACTCCAAATCCTTTTAATCTCGCTGAATATATCGCGATACAGCTCGTTCTCGCAATCTGCCATAACCGTCTCAATAGCCATCCACAATTCGCTTGTTGCAACTTCTTCAAAGCGAACTTCTGGGAGGGTTTCTAGGCAGGAAGCCTCTTCCGTAGCCAAGCGTTGAAGTTCGACCACAACTGAAGCAAGACTGACGCGTTTGTCTAGATCCTGACAGCACATGCGCCACACCAAAGCTTTGACGCCTCCCTGTGATGGACATTTAGGTCCCAGATGTTGATCGATTGTCGACTCCGGGGTCCATCGTTGCTTGAGATCGCCCACAACGTTATCGGAGTCACAATCTGCCCAAGGCATTTCCCTTGTCACGGCCTCCAAAATGCACATCCCCAGCGAATACACATCGGACCGAAACGACAATCTCTCTCCTCTTAAAACCTCAGGAGCTTGCCATCGCACGGACCCAACCGCACCCGTCGACAGCGCGCGTAACTTCTCCAATGGTTGACTGCAATCAATATTGGACAGCTTCGCCATCCCATCGCTGCCGATCACAATGTTCTCGCAGCGTAACGCACCGTGAACAACTTCCCGATTGCGAAGATATGCCAGGCCTAGTGCTGCATCGTGCAGATACCTCCACACTGATGACTCCTCCGCTGGAATCGACTTAACGTACTCGATCAGACTTCCCTTACTTGAATACTCGGATACGAAAAGCTGCAATCGGGGAACAGCATCACAGATGCCGTACATGTTCATCACGTTCGGGTGTCGTAGGCCTTGCCAGAAACGCACCTCCTCCTCTCCGACGGAAGAGCGGTCAGTATCCGGAATAAAGAGCTTCACCGACGCATCGGCATCCAGCCATTTCACTCGATGATAACTTGCCCCCATGCCGCTGAAGTCGATTGGCTTAATTTCAGACGGAGCGATAGACACGCTCATTGATCTTTCTCGATCGTCACTCTCAGCGGCGCTTCTTGCGGTACTGAGCGATAGACACGCTCATTGATCTTTCTCGATCGTCACTCTCAGCGGCGCTTCTTGCGGTACTGGCAACCGACGGAGGGCTATGGAGAACAAACGGAGTGAGATACCGCTCGACATCGCTGTATTCACAGTCACTAGCCACTCGAACTGCAGTTTCGCCGCGATTGTTCCTCGAATTCACAACCGCAGCGCAGACTTCCACAAGACATCGTACAATCTCGATGTGGCCACACGCTGACGCTATCATCAGTGCAGTGTACCCGAGATCATCGCTCTCATTTACATCCGCGCCGGCTGCAGCAAGACACCTGACGATGTCGATCTCCCCACCTTTGCACGCCTTCATCAGTGCGGTGTATCCGTACGTGTCCTTGGCATCCAGCTTAACTCCATCTCGTCCAGCAAAGTACCGCACAACTTCCACCCGTCCGCTTCTAGCGGCCCACATCAGAGCCGAGTATCCATTGGCATTGGACGCGTTCACGTCCGCCCCGCAATGCTCAGTAAGAAACTGGACGACATCTGTGTGCCCCCCTTCAGCAGCCCTCATCAGCGCCGTGTCTCCACGGTAGTCCGTGGAATTCACCGCGGCTCCGTTGGTCACGAGATACCGCACCACCGCCATACGCCCCTCCCTCGCCGCCAATCGTAGAGCGTTGTCCTTATCCACGCTGGTGCCTTGATCTACCAGAGAGTAGAGCGTTGTCCTTATCCAAGCCGGTGCCTTGATCTACCAGAGCCTTCACCCTCTCCAGTTCACCCGCCCTCGCAGCTTCCAAGAGCTCGCCCCCCTCCATCTGCGTGATATGCGGGGGGATCTTAAATGAGGTGAGGCGCCTGTCTGGACTGATTCATGCCCGCCCCTGGACTGGCCCTCGTACATGAACTGTAGGTTAGTGGTGGATTTCGCTCGTCCAAATGAACGCGTCGTAGTCCCAGAGGAAACTACTACTAGTAATACTTATTAATACATGTAAACAGCACATCTATGTGGGTAATGGTCCTAAAAGCCAGCCAGGGTGCGTTAGAGTGCTGACCAAATTTTCTCGACCAATCAAAATGCTTCAGCCCTTACAGTAAATTACTGTCAGTAATCAGTTGCTTCAACACGAGGCCGGGGGGGGGGGCTTGTAAAGTGTTCGAGCCATGAAAGACGGACACGTGCAATACATGTAGGCTTCTGACAGGATAAATACTAAAATGAAGGGACCATCGTCGGGTTAATAAGTCAGAGCGAAAGGACTCTTTCGCTGAAGATTCATTTGGTTTTTTCGTACTTTTTGAGCCCCCATTTCCATAACGAATACAGGAAGCTTAAACATGAGCTTGTAATCTACCTCTACAAGTGAGACCATCAGCTTGCAACAAAGCCCTTCCTATACTCCGGGGTGCACTAAAGAAATTGAGTTGAGCATCTTGTCGAGAGTGTAGAACCTTGGCACGTTCTGGGTTGCTTGGCATACCATACGCTCGATGATTCTCGTTAACTCTGGTTCATTCTCGAAACCGAAAAACTCTTCTCGCATCTTCTCCGTCGTTAGGTCCAGTAGCAGAACTTCAGTGATGTGCGGACACCCGATTGTTGTTGGCACGCTGTAGCGGGGTGACGCATGACCTGGAAACCATTGTTGTACCTCGCTCGAGTACTTGGTCGCGCAAATGACGAGGACATTTGTCATATTCCCGAACCTCTCTTCGATCTCACCAAGGCTGCAGAACATCGCCTCGAACTTCTTGCATTCCTCGATAATAGCTCCCCTGCCCATCGCGAAGTGTTTCACACTTAACCCCAAGGACATCGCGTGCAGCTTGGAGTTCAGCGCTCGCTCTAACTTTTGCCGTTTAGTCACAATGCCCAATCTCTTTTCAGTGGCCCTGGTTTGGGCCATGAACAGTGCATCAGCCTGTGGTATCAGGCACATGTATGGGTGCTTGAGTACAAGCTGGTCGACGATACTCTCCATTATCTGCGGCCAAGCATCTTGGCGTGCAGCCTCAGACCAGAATCCAGCGTCGACAGACTTGTCGGCCCTGCCATATTGCGAAATCGCAGGAAGCGGCTCCACCCCATCCACCAGCCACGGGCCTTCAAAATTGTCAAAGACGGTTGCTTTGCCAAAGAACGAGTGCAGGGCTTGCGCTACAGTCGTTTTATCTGACAGAATCTGCTGAAATCGCTTCACAATCGCCCAACTGAACATATTTGCGGGTTCGAACGCGGGAAACGCCAGTACCTTGTCAACGTTGGTCAGATATTCGCGCAGCGGGCGTAAGACAGACAAAACACCATGCCAAACAGCTCTATGCGTGAAAATACGGGCCTTCTCCAGCGTTCCCTCCCATCCGAAATCACAGTCACGAACCACTGAAAGCGATGCTATCCCTTCTCCTTCTGCCTCCAACGTCAAGTTGACGGTCGGATTTTTGTCGGGGCTCTCGCCTACCCACTTCGTAATTGCCTGCCTCCAGTTCAGTATACCTCGGTACAACTCAGTCCTCTCCTCCGTCGTTAATTTAAAATCTCCTCCGTTCTCCACAACATTTCGAAAGTCCTCAACTGTAGAATGGCTGTACAGCAACTCCAGCAATGTCCCCGGGTGTCCCGAAGATGCCGTAAGAAGAAGTTCAACGGCCTCGTTAACTAGTAACTGCGAATCAAGCTCCCAACGCTCCCTTAGAGACCTTGTGTCATCACTGGAGACGTGTGTTTCTTCCAGAATGGCTTTGATATCACCGCGTCCAAGTAAATTAAGCGGCAGCCGCATAAGCTCATAGAGCCTAGCACTCGTAAATTCGTCGTCGTCCGGCGTCCACTCCATTTCGCATGAAAAACCAGCATGGGTTAGCAACAAAAAGTAAACCTTCGGGGTAGCTATCCACTGAGCCAGCACCTCCACGTAAAACCGCAGAAATAGCTGTTTTTGATCCACCCATTCCCCCGTAGTGTCTTCAAATGCTGGACCAATGTTGTCAAAAACAATGAAAAGAGGACCCAGATCATTCACTATTCGAGTCAGGAAAGTTTTGACGGAATCGGTGAACGTCATAGGAGGGGTCGTCCCAGGCTCGAGGTTCTCCGTGATAACTTCTGCCACTGCTTGGTTCATCACTTCGTTAAATGGCGTCTTCCCGACAAACTGTCCAGGTTCCCCACGGATCATGAGCGTTCGGCAGTTGGAGAACTCCGTTAGCACTTCAAACTGCGCCGAGTTTCCTCCAGATTGAAGTGTCTTCTTGCACTGGTCGACGTACTGCAGGGCAAACTCAGTTTTACCAAAACCAAGTGCGGTGTCCACCAGAGGGATTTTCTGTTGTCTTCTGGTTGAATGCCGCCAATGGATATCTTGGAGTGCTTTAACCCCCCAACGCCCAAGCCATTTTTCGGACATAATCGAATTTTTCAGATGTTGTACGATACAGCTTG
>JAIKVH010000925.1:0-11449 GCA_024679275.1 Phytophthora niederhauseri
CGCTACAGACCTCGCACGAGCAGGAAGAGGCTCTCCAGCCTCGTGGCCTGCGCACTCATGGCTGCAGCAAATTGCAGCAAATGTAGCCAAATGTCACTAAGCACCCTCGATATAGTGATATGTTAGAGCATTTTGTGTCCACTTTGGACTCATAGTGTGACGTGGCGCTGAGGATGGAGGCCAAGACCGTGCAGGAGTTCGAGCTCACGTGGGTCGTGTACGACCCGACGGACCCGCTGGGCGCCACGCTGGCGCTCTTCACGCTGTCCCCCATGTGCGTAAACGGCAGTGTTGGCGACTGTATTGGCGGCAGATCTTCGTGCTGACTCTGCTATCAATTGCTGCAGCTTTTTGGTGATCGTGTACCTCACCGTCGTGACTTCACAGCGGGACCTGGACAGCATCAGCATGCTCGTGGGGCAGGTACTTGACACTCCGCAATTGCATTGCAGTCTATTGCTCTGGTGAGGATGGAATGCGGTGGTGACTGGTGTTGCGCATTGGACAGTTGATCAGCGTCGTGTTCAACAAGGTGCTCAAGAAGCTCATCAACCAGCCGCGACCCGAAGGCGCGTACATGACCGGACCGGGCATGCCGTCCGCGCACTCCCAGTTCATGGGATTCTTTGCAGCCTACACGGTGATCTACACGTGGAAGAGGTAGGTTTTTGCTGTGGTATTGACTGTTGGAGAGGGTGACAGAGGACGTGACTGGTGTTTATTTGTCGTTGTTATTTGTATGTGTGCATCAGGATCAACTCGCGCCGACGACTGGAGCAGTGGTTCACTATCCTCAGCGTTGTAGCCATCTCTGTCTTGACGTGCTACTCGCGTATCCACCTGAACTACCACTCGACCGACCAAGTGCTTGTCGGTGCCGGTGTCGGTGTGCTCACTGGTGTGGCTTGGTACATTTTCGTCGCCTTGGTAAGTTGAAATGTAGTGTCGATGATACAGTAGTTTCTGAGCGCGCCATCGACTCACGCTCTGCTGCTGTATCTGATTAGGTCTCTCCGTGGCTGTTCCCGGTGGTGGCCGAGTCGCGCCTCGCCAAGTTTTTCTACGTGCGTGATGTCTCGCACATCCCCGACCTGACGGTCTACCAACACGAATCCTGCAACAAGGCTGCTGCTTCTCCTAAGAAGAAGTCTCAGTAGCTGCTTGGAGCTCCTACACATGCACGATAAAACATCAAATTCAACCTCGTGCTCGCTAAATAAAACTGAATTTTGTTCAAATCTTACATCCCAGTTGACAATGAACGGTACAAGTACCTACATCATGTAGGCTACAGTACATGTATTCATTTTCCCCCTTTGACTCCGCAGTGAACA
Organism: Phytophthora niederhauseri; assembly: GCA_024679275.1. Classification (NCBI taxonomy): domain Eukaryota; phylum Oomycota; class Peronosporomycetes; order Peronosporales; family Peronosporaceae; genus Phytophthora; species Phytophthora niederhauseri. The sequence goes on from JAIKVH010000925.1 coordinate 1,335, forward strand.
CCAAGAATGCCATGGCGACAACAAGCCGAGCAACATGCAGCGTCGTCGTCAACGCAAATCCCGAAGGACCATCTGTTGTGTACCGGTACTGAAGCAAACCGTGGCGCCACGCACCACTCCCGACGACCACCGGACGACGCCATGACCAAGCCAGCGCAGACCAAGGGCAAGGCGCTGAAGGCCTTCGAGCTCACATGGGTCATGTACGATCCGACCGACCGGCTCGGCGTTATCATGGCGCTCTTCACGCTCTCGCCAGTGTACGATCAGCAGGACTAAGCTCGATCTCCCAGACATACATTATTGCTAACTCGAATGGGCTCTGTAGGTTCGTGACGCTCATGCACGTGACGCTCGTCATTTTCCAGCGTGACTTGGACAGCGTTAGCATGTTCCTGGGCCAGGTACGTCAACTCACTCCTTGACCAACCTTCGCCTATACTCACGCTTGGAACTGGTGGTGGCAGGTGGTGAGTGAAGTGATCAACAAGGTCCTCAAGAAGACCATCAACCAGCAGCGGCCCGACGGTGCGCGCATGAGCGGCTCCGGAATGCCCTCGGCCCACTCGCAGTTCATCTCGTTCTTCGCCTCGTACTCTGTTGCCTACACGTACTCGAGGTACGCCACGCCGGTATCGACAATCGTGTGTGTATCACCGGGAAACTGAACTGACGAACGGCGACGTTGCAGGTTGAACTCGCACCGGTACCTCGAGCAAACCGGGAAACTGAACTGACGAACGGCGACGTTGCAGGTTGAACTCGCACCGGTACCTCGAGCAATGGGTCGCCATCGTCGGCTGTGTCGTGCTGGCAGCGCTGACCTGCTACTCCCGCGTGCGACTGGGCTACCACACCAAGGACCAAGTGGCCGTAGGAGCCCTGGTCGGAGCGATTGTGGGCTTCACCTGGCACTCGCTGGTGTCGACGGTACGTTCTGATGAGCTCGACTAATCTCCAGACCCACGCAGTAACCTCAACGTTCATCTACAGGTGTCTCCGTGGTTGTTCCCGCTCGTTGCCCAGTCTCGTCTTGCCCAGTTCTTTTACCTCCGCGACGTCTCTCACATCCCCGATCTCATCGTCTACCAGCACGAGCTCTGCTACTCGGAGGCGGCTGCCGCCTTCTCAAGCAAGTTCCTGTAGCTGCATCACACTACATAACTCACTCCGACGCTTCCAATCGCCGATCCAGAGGTTTTTCATGTCAAAGTCCCATTAGAAAAAGTTAGAGCGCATGGGCCGCGCAACCTCCTAAACGAATAATCAAATAGCGGGCATCAGGTGGAAAGCCTGTACCCCTCCTCTGCTCCTCCACTGATCGCGTCCTTCTAGCTGGCCGTTTGCGTCGGCGCCAAGCTGGTCGAGTAGTCGACGTGTGACCGCTTAAAGTTCTCGGCCCACATCTTCTCGAACAGCTCTCGCTCGTGACGCGGCTGCGGTGGACGAAGCTCCTTCGGGAAAGTTCTCGGCCCACATCTTCTCGAACAGCTCTCGCTCGTGACGCGGCTGCGGTGGACGAAGCTCCTTCGGGAGCTGAGCAGCTGGGCGGTAAGCCACGGGGTCCGTTGGCCGCGCGTTCACCTTGCCCAGGTAGCCGCCGAGGAAGTTGATGAGCACCGTCGGCTCGTTCGACTCGTACATGAGCTCGCGCATGAAGTTCTCGAGGGTGATGCACTTCTGGTGCAGGTACGACGGCTCTAGCCGGTTGAACCAGCGCGTCTCGATGCCTGCCCAGGCGTCTTGTGTCCGCGAGTAGCGCTTTTCGTCCAGCGTCTTCACCAGCTCGCCGAACTCCGAGTACCGGCGCCAGTCGGCGTACAGCTCCTTGCCGAGCATGAGGGTAATTAAATACTGCGCGTGGCGGTCGGCGCCCGAGCGCGACTGCACGATGCGGAACTTGGGGATGGAGACCGTGGCGGAGACCACCTTGCTGTTGCCTTCCGTGACGATGGTAAACGTCTTGTGCGCCGCCGTGATGCGTGTGTTGGTCTGCTCATCGCCCAGAACGTGCACGTTGCCGACGTCGATGAGGCCCAAGTCGGCGCTTAGCCGGCGCCGCAATGAGTGGATGGAGCCGTCGCCTCCCCAGCTCTCGCTGCTCGAGTCGATGTCGGCGAACCAGCCCCACTCGGCGCTGCCCTCCTTACTCATAATAGAGGACGATCGGATGCGCGACGGCGGGCCACCACCTTCTCCACCACGAGCAGCAGCAGCAGCAGCAACAACAACAGCCACGACGCAACACATCCGTCCGAACGACAAGACACCAAATCACACCAGTCAGTTCAATCGTCTGCCCTTCAACTTCAACCCCAGCAGCAGCAGGCAGCAAGAATTCAAGTAGGCTGCTCCGTACCTCGCGGAGACGCAAAGTGCGCGTGGGCGCGCATCAGCTCCGATTTCACCGTGCGCTGGTCGCACGTGTTCATGTAGGTGGCGATGACGTCCACGGCGGGGCGGCCGCGCGGCGTGTTGGTCACGAGCGTCGTGGACGGCACCGAGTACGACAGCGACGTGGGGAACTTGTCGGCGTGCTCGGGCGACGAGTTGGCCGTGTCGGACGTCGCGTTGGACGCCAGCGAGATGCGGCGGCGCGCCGCCGAGTCGAAGCTGAACACGGCGCTCACGCTCTCGCGGCACTTGACGTAGGGCAGCGACTGCACCGTGAGCTGCTGCGCGCCCTCGTCGGCGCGGAAGGCGTCGGCGGTCTCGTCGCTCGAGCGCTCCAGGCTCTCGACGTCCGGGTCGGTCATCATGGCGGCGGACAGGCTCAGCAGGCGCGCGAGGCGCTCTCGCACGTGCTCGGGCGCGCCGGGCGCGTGGAAGCTTAGGACGCCTGCGCTCGCGAACGGGGCCACGGGCTGCGGCCGCGTCTGCAGACAGAAGAAGGCCTGGCCAATGGTGCTGCTCAGTCGCTGCTGCGGGGGTCGCTCGCTCTTCCTCTCGGCGGCGCGGCAGGCGGAACTGTGGCGGGGCTCGAGCTGGAGAGAGAGGAGAACGAGAAGGGACGATTGGGCGAAACCGGTGCGCGCAAAGATGAAGGCAAACACCTGGCTCGGGGCGCGCGTACGTAGGCTTGGGCTTGGAGCCGCGGCGGCGGCGCTGCTGGGGGCGGACGAGGTGACTGAACTCTGGGTGCTCTCTGCCCAGCTTGAAGAATGAGAGCAACAGCCGCACTGGAAAAACCAACCGATCTTTTCGAGGCCCAATTACCTGATCCGGTCCGAATTAAGTGGGCACAATAGACGGAGCGGTGCTTCAACTGCAACACCGTCAGCAAGCGGGTTCCGCCCTGATTTTCGACGAACAACCATAAGTGCGGGGAGCTACAGTATGCATTTGAACCTCCGGTCGGTACCGTGCACGCATATTGTACATAAGTGCGGGGAGCTACAGTATGCATTTGAACCTCCGGTCGGTACCGTGCACGCATATTGTGACAAGCAACAACACCAATGCACGTACGGGTAGTTTCTTGCAACTCCTAGGATCCTGTACAGTGTACCAATTTGGGGATCGTATTTTGGCGGTACTGGTGGTGAATCGGCACTTGCACATAAGCTGTTTTTGCTGTTTTGCTGTGCTTACATTGGTCCTCAAAACTACATCGGCCGTTCTTTAGACTGTCTTCTTTCGTCTTAGGACTCCGGTTCGAGGAGCACGAACTGCCGGAATTTTCTAAAAAGAACGCGATTTACTTGCATGCTTACTTTTCTGGTAGAAATGAACACAATACATGTTTTGTATTGATACATCTAAGATGTTCTGACCCCCGTCGTCACTTTTACACATTTACTGCACAATCTTCAAAGTTCGAGTAAAAGTATCTTGAGCAGACTCGGTCATTTTCATATGTTTAGGATCGTCGAACAGCGTGTTCCAGCTATGATAGTAAAGTGCAAGTCTTCGTACAAGTACACGGAATGCCTGGCGTTAGTGTTCGTGGTGGCGATGCCGTTCGGATCGATTGATCGAACGATGGCGCGATGATGAAGATGTCTTCGCGAAGGACGATCAATGCAACTTGGCCCACAATTATTGGGCCGCCAGCGAAAACCGGTCATTTTCCCCAACTGAAAACAAAAATAGTTGTGAAAAATGGCAACCCGCGCAGTATGAGCGGAATCGTTTGGCATGTAGCAGATTCTATTAGCTGCGCTTGCTGGTAGTTTGATACCGCAGGCACCGGTTCAGGCTGAACTTCAGCGCGCCGACAACACAACGCCTAATCTGCGAAAAGGTTTCGATCGGCGACAATGGGTTCGCCAGCTTTCTCCTGCCGCCATTCGACTCACAGCAGTCATCCACGCGAACTCATGCCATTGACGTCTCGCCGATAGCTATCAGCGTCAATAGCGAAACAAGAAGGCTGCTTGGAGATCCCCACGTTGGGAAGCCCGCCTCAACCTTTGTCAACGTGAGGTCTACCCATCACCGCAATGGGCTAGGGTAGGTGCTTGAAGCTCAACTGTAATGTAGCCACCCTCAGGCGATATACACTTGCGGGTAGCCTGCAGTTTTCACTTGTACATTTCATGAAGAAGGGCAAGCACCACCGTGGACGACAGCCACGCAGCACTGCCGCAGCGCGGTGCGTGGGCTGCAATGCCAGTGGCTGCGCTGCCTGCTCTCCGCCTCTGCCAAGCTGCAGTCGCGAACGCGATTCGAAACGGCCTGATTCCGCTGCCCATCGTGTCCATTGCAAAGCAATGGCTCGGAACAATCTCCTCAGCAAAACACTACGGTCGGAGCTCCAAGCCCGAAGTCCGGCAGCGGGAGGAGTCGAGTCCTCCGCCACAGCCCTTTTGGGGTGGAGACCGCGCGCTGGTCCGTGCGCGGTTCGATGCCACTTTGGAAGCAAATGGAATGGAGTTGCTGGCTTGCTGGTGACCTTGGGGCCTGCGCCCCAAGGAAATCGGCCCGATTTGGTCAAACGGGAGTATGACGACCATCGCCAGCGCTGATGATGCGTTGACTTCAATTGTAGTCCGAAGTTATGACCCGACTTTGGACGGGCCTGACAGTCTGCAACAGTGCAGGCTGCCAGGATATTTGGAATTGGTGCACGATACAGCAGCGAGGCATTCGTTCGCGCCGTCGAGCGACCCTGCCCTGCCGTCTCGAGGAAGAGTGCAGTATGCGATCCGCTGAAGATATCGCCGACATGGCAGTCGCACTTAGTCGAAGCTGATGTGCCAGAGACACGCAAAATGACAAAATGTGCGTACAGATACCTTCGTAGTGCCAAAGTACGCGTGTTGCTCGGTACCATCGAGGCGACGCTCGCCATGGGCTCCGAATCCGAGTCTCCGATACGGATACCTGCCTGTCTGGCTGCTCCGCGGTGCCAGGCTGGCAGTGCCAGCCTGGCTGATTGCTCGGTTTGAGAGCTGCCACGCTGCGGCGCTGGCAACATCAACTTATGATAGGTGAGACGCACGCACGATGCAATACATTTAGCCCGCAGCGGACGTGGCACTAATGCTCGTCAAGCATTGCAGTGAAGCGCAATCGTGGGGCTCTCATTGAGGACTTTGACTCCGGCGATGAGGCGCTTTTGGCCACCGAAATCCTGCCGGCAGTGGTGTCCAATGCATGTACAGTGTGCTGAAGTCCCCAGTGGGGCCCAGTGTAGCTGTTCGAGGCAGGTATTTGTGCACTTGCATCGCCCTGCATTGGACCTGAATGTACAGTTACTGTATCCCCAGCCAAGATGTTGACGAACTACTCGCTCTCGATGGTATCGACTCGGCACGCTGCACTTCGCCTAGCGAGTTGGCCGTACATGCATGCACCTATATCTCTTCGTGAACACGGCCGCTGGCAGGCGTAGGCTACGCTGCGTAGCGCCGCTTGCGGATCCCGTCGCCCGTCGGAATGTCCTCTTTATCGCGCGTTGGCCGTACATGGTGCATGATGCACCTACCTCTTCGTGAACGCGGCCGCTGGCAGGCGTAGGCTACGCCGCGTAGCGCCGCAATTTACTTGCGGATCCCGTCGCCCGTCGGAATGTCCTCTTTGAGGGAACCGAGCCAGAAACAACTGGACGTATCGCCGACAGCCAATCACCTGTCTTTTGATGCAAAAAAGCAGCACGGCCGGGGACCACTTCAATTCGCGTATCTGTGGTCGCCTTGCGCGTGCACGTGCAGCGCCTGCCCGGCGACTTTGGCGGCGGTCATTTGGATTTTCGCCCCCACGTTCTCGCCGGAGCTCTCGCCGCTGTGGATGCCTTTCTCCCAGCCAGCCGCGGCCTCCCCGTTCCGCTACCAGCAGCAGCTGCCGCACCTCGACATGGTGGGCGGCAAGCAAGCGTACTTCGGCTCCCCCGCCGGCTCGGGGCGCAAGTTCCACCACGACTCGGTGGGCACCTACTCGGAGACGGAGAGCGAGCCCGAGCCGCTCCCGTTCTGCTCGTGCGACGAGGACTACTTCGTGCGATGCGAGTACCACCGCGGCGAGCACCACGGCCTGAGCTTCGAGCTCGCGCACGACTTCGTGGACCTCAAGCACCTGCTGCGCACGATCCAGGAGCAGGAGGTGCGCCGCTACGTGTACCAGGGCACGCAGGTGGGCAAGGTGATCGAGTTCCTGACGCTGCGCCACTTCCAGATGAGCGAGCTGCAGCTCAACTCGCTCGCGCGCCTCATCGGCGACAAGATGGCGCACGTGCGGCAGATCCACCTCATCGACACGCTGGACGCCGAGTTCATCCACCAGCACCGCGTGGCCTTCCGCCGCTTCTGCACGGCCATCTTCGCCGTGCACCCCGTGATCAAGTACAACTCGATGGCCGCCGAGCTGCCCGAGGAGCAGCGCGGACTCATGAAGGAGATCGCCGTGCGCGAGTGCCCCATGGACAACACGTTCTTCGCGAGCATCGGCTCGGCGATGCACTACTCGAACACGCTACAGAACATCGACTTGCAGGAGCTCATGGACCCCGCGCAGGTGAAGGAGGAGGACCTGCACCTCTGCTGGGGCTGGCTCGTGTTCGGCCTGTTCCACCCGAACTCGACGGCGCGCATTGAAAAGCTCGACCTGTCGCGCAACATGATGCGCATGAAGGACATCCGACTCGTCGAAGGCATCATGTCGGGAGGCCACCCGGCGCTGGTGCTGCTCATCCCCGAGTATGCCGCGGCGCTGCAGCGATACAGCAAGAGCAACCGCGACAAGATCCTGCGCGAGGACGTCAAGCGCGCGCTGCTCAAGGGCATCCCGCACCGCCGTGTCTTCGCCCTCATCAAGAAGGGCACCACGGTGCGTCCGCTGCCGACGTCCAAGCTCTCGCAGCACGAGGTGTACAGCGACATGCTCGTCGAGAAGGAGCTGCTGGAGGTGTTCTGCATTCTGCGCAAGTGGCTGTGCGTTGTTATTCCTGGTTTCGGACTCGGCTGGGTGCCGCGTCAGAGCGCTGTGGAGATGACGGAGATCGGCATGTCGCCTCGGATCTGCTCGCCGGCGACGCTCATGCGCTCAGTGTCGTTCTGGAACATGATCGAGGCCCCCGACGCCGAGGGCATGGTGGTGCCGGTGATCACGCTCTTCTTCCAGATGACGGGCATCAGCGACCGACTGGAGGACATCAACATCAGCGAGAACCGCATCGGCAGCCCCGACCAATTCGGCATCCCGGCCACGGAGATCCTGCACCGGATAATCTACTTCTCGCCCTATTTAACGACGCTGAACCTGGCCGACTGCCAGCTGACGAACATCACACCACTGCTGGAGGCGTACAAGAAGGGTCGGTGCCGCATCCGGAGTCTCAACCTGGACTCGAACATGCTGGGGTTCCGCGGCGCGTTCGACCTCGCCATGCTGCTGATCAGCGACAGGCAGTCTCCGATGGGCTCCTGGCTCACGGACCTGAGCTTGCTCTTCAACGACATCGACACTGGCCGACTGCCAGCTGACGAACATCACACCGCTGCTGGAGGCGTACAAGAAGGGTCGGTGTCGCATCCGGAGTCTCAACCTGGACTCGAACATGCTCGGGTTCCGCGGCGCGTTCGACCTCGCCATGCTGCTGATCAGCGACAGTCAGTCTCCGATGGGCTCCTGGCTCACGGACCTGAGCTTGCTCTTCAACGACATCGACGCCATCGGCACGCGCGCCCTGCTGGAGGCTCTGCAGTACAACGTACATCTGGAGCACTTGGCGATCGAGTACGGCAACGAGTTTCCCCCGGAGCTCGGCGACTTCGAGTTCACGGGCGACTGCGCGACCTGGCACGAGAACTACCTCTTCGAGCGGCTAGCGGTGCTGCGCGTGTTCGAGAGGTTTTCGCTGGGCGAGCCGCTAGACGAGAACGTGATGCACCTGGTGTGGGAGTTCCTGGGCTTCGACGAGCCGTGATCGGACTAGCCGACTCGCTGGAGCATCCAAAACCTGTAGCGCCAGAGATCCCCGCCAAGTTCGCTGGGAGGAGCGGCATCACCCGCCCTCCTGGCATGTATGTATATAAGGCGCGCTCTCCTTGGTAGATGGAATATCGTGGAGCTTTTAACTTACTAATGCACGTTGTTGAAATGATTCGATTCATGGTAGATGGAATATCGTGGAGCTTTTAACTTACTAATGCACGTTGTTGAAATGATTCGATTCAAAGTGCGGTGCCGATGGAGCAGACCGAAATCGACAGCTTTAGTGTTAAGCGGCGCTGAAGACGTCCACAGCAACACATGCACGTTCTGTCAAATTGAACTGGTGATACCGTACCAATGCTTGGGTACATCTCACTTGTTGCGCTAAGTACGATCCTCGACAAAGACAACAGTGCAAGAAACGACGTGGCAGGTTCCAACATGGAGCTCCGCACGCAGTACCTGCTGCTGCTCTTCGTGTTCGGCATCATCGCCAAGGGCATGGTCAAGGTGCGTCAACAAGAAGAGCCATACGCCGCGGCGCTATATAGTGTAGGGTGGCTGGTTGTGGCTGACTCGTTGTTCCTTTGCTCGCTGCGCAGTCCGCCTTCGGGTCGAACCTGTCCATCCTGCTGCTCGTCTGCGTGGGGATCTACTACTGGCGCTCCAAGCAGAAGGAGAAGTGCATATACGACGACATCGCCCGCCAGCAGGCCGAAGCCGCCGCGAAGCTGGACGCGCTGCACGGGGTCGGCGATGGGAAAGTCACAGAGCTCAGTATGGCCATGCGCAGGACGTCCTTCAAGCTCAGCGAGTCCGACACGGGCGTCATCACGTACGTCTGCAGCGTTTTTCTAGTGTGCAGGGGTATTTTCTTACTTATTGAAATGGCTCCGCATTGCAGGGACCGCATTCGTCAGTACTCGAGCAAGCTGGGCGGGTCAAGGAAGGACCGGCAGAAGTTCCTGCGAAGGAATGCCAAGGCCAGGACAGTGAACACGATAGACATCAACGACCCGGCGCAGGTGGCGGCAAAGGAATGCCAAGGCCAGGACAGTGAACACGATAGACATCAACGACCCGGCGCAGGTGGCGGCAGCGGAGGCTGCAAAGGCAACGCAGACGATCGAACCGTCAAAACCAGCGACTAAAAAGACCAGCAAGAGCAAGGCGAAGAAAGCTCCCATCGAGACGATCGTGGAGGAAGCTGTAGACGCCACCTTGTAATCACAATATGGCAAAAAGTGACGCTACTGTACTGGTTTCAAGTCTCTATTGATGAAGGCGTCTCTAATTCTAGGAGTTGACGCCGGTCAGGGCAGAGCGAACTGGCTGTAGAAGTACAAGCACGGCGCGACAAACAGAAAGCTGTCCATGCGGTCGAGGCAGCCGCCGTGGCCAGGGAAGAAAGCTCCCGAGTCTTTCACTCCGGCGACGCGCTTCACGTAGGACTCAACCAGGTCGCCAACGATGCACAAGACTCCGAGCACTACACCGAGCACCATCTGATGCGTGACGGACACCACCTCCTGCGGGGGCAGCAGCTCGTGCGTCCACTGACCAACGACCGGCAGCTCAGCAGCAAGTCGTGGGAGCGCAAACATCACCAGCACCGTGGCGACGCTCGAAATGACTCCAGCGATAGCCCCCACGAGGGTCTTGCCTGGACTGACAACCGGCGCAAGCTTAGCGTGGCCCATGAAGGAGCCCGCGACAAGAGCACCGCTATCGCAGACCCACGC
>JAIKVH010000926.1:0-11448 GCA_024679275.1 Phytophthora niederhauseri
TAGTGGCAACGCAACGAACAAGTTGCCCACTGGTTGTCCACGCGTTGATTTGCATCTGCGAAGCTCCTTGCGCTGCAGCTGAGGCAAATCCCATCGTCTGAACGCTAGGACTCGAGGTTGGCATTGCGCGGGGTGCGGCCGACCAAGCGAGATGCATGCTCCAGACGACTACTTTAAGTAATACCCTACTTTCGGGAGCTCCGCTCGACACGTACGCAATTGCTGAGCTTTATGAGTGCTGCGCGATTGCCGGAAGTCCGGCATTGATGTACTGCGCGCAGATTGAGTGCCGGCAGTACGGCCGTACCGCCGGTACACCACCTCTCGCTGTTCGTTGTGCAGTCATCCCGGGCGGAGCACCGCACTGATAATAGAAGGAGGAGGCTGTTCGATGAACAACGTGTGCACGCCTGGGCTGTTTTACCAATAGCAGCTGAGTGAGTGCATGATTTCGTTGACTCTGAAAGTGAACAAGGCCAATACATGTATCTTGAAAAGCTGTACAAATACGACAAAGTAACGTTATATTGCATTGATCGGTGTGGCTTCCACGCATGTGTCTGTCTAAAGTTTCTTAAGTGCATCGCGTGGTAGGGAAACGCTGGATCGGAGACCATTGAGGACAGCCACACGGTCGAGTAGGTTAAACCAGTCGCGGGCGCCAGGATGGCGGGCAGTGGATATCAGCGCTGCAAATTTCGTTCGCGACTGCTCCGCAGGTGTTCAGTACAGCGCGCTCATGAAGCCATCGGAACGGGTGTAAAGTATGTTCAGGTCAAGCCTCACGCGATCAGCTCGGGCCATGGGCGTGTCCAACGATAGATGCCACCCACAGGGCGAGCAGCTCTGTGTTGTTCACCGAGTATCACCCTCCGCCGCCCGACCTTAGTGGTTTCTAATTCCTAATTCTCCCGAGATTTCCTAAGCAGGTGTGCCAAACTAAACTTTGGACTACATGAAGTGTGGGTGCTTGCGGAGTATCACCGACATAATCTGTCTACCTTCGGGCGTATCGCCATCCCGATTTCTTGTACGACCGATGGTTGGCCCGAAAGCCCAAGTGTAGCGGTCCTCGAGGTCAACCTCTTGCCGCAGCCACTGCACAATGTTCTCCTGGTCACTTTGAGCCGCTTCACGGATGATCCGCTGCGTGTCTGCGAACCTTTCGTGGCCCCCCTTGAAAAGCTTCTTCACAACGTGGAGCTTACCATTCCGCACAGCACTAGCAATCGACGCCGCGCGAACCCTCTCTACTACTTCAAGTGCTAACACTTCCGTGTAGCCGAACTCGCCTACCAAATCTACCACCAGATCTTCGTCCAGCTTGCCGAATTGCTCAAGGAGCCAGCGCATGCACGCCACATTGCGGTTCTGAGCGGCAATTCGTACGGCCTTAGGCGTGTTGAAACTAGATGAGCCATTGAATTAACTCGAGATTGTATTTCCCCACCGCCGTGCCCTCCACAATTCCAGAAGTAGGTTCTCCATTTTCAAACAGCCATTTGACCAACAGCCCTTATTGTGGTTACTGTGCAGCCACTTGAGCACCTCCAAGTGGTTTTCTGAGGCTGCTTTATCCATGGCCTCCGTGCTGCAGCCTTCCGCTCTGTTCTCGTGTAGCCATTTTACTATCTCTATGTAGCCATTTTGAGCTGCCGTGTCCATCACATCGTGCGTCCAAATTACATTTGGCAACTTCGTGTGAAGCCATTTCAGCATCTCGAGGTGCCCATAGTAGGCGACACTGCTTATGCCCTCGTCAAGAAAATCCTCTGACCAACCTTCGGTCCGATTCTCCTTTAGCCACTGAACAACATCCACATGTCCATTATAAGTGGCCATGTCCATTGCGGACGTGGTGCAGCCTTCTCGGCGCATTGCCCCAGTGGTGCATCCCTACTTCCGGTGTTTGTGTAGCCATTCCACCACTGCAAGATGTCCGTTTCCAGCAGCTTCATCCATGGCTGCAGTCGTACAGCCTTCCGGGCGATTTTCATGGAGCCATTTGACTACCGATAGATGGCCGTTCCTTGCGGCGGAATCCATTACACTCGAATCGAACTCGTCTCTAGCGTGTCCACTCAGCCACTTGATAACTTCCAGGTGTCCACGATCAGCAGCAGATGTGACTCCAGCTTTGGTGCAGGTTTCCCCTCGATATTTACGCAACCAATCCAGCACCTCAAGTTGGCCATTGCTAGCTGCGGCATTCGCAGCATCACTGGTGCATCGTTCAGTGGAGTTCGCGAACAACCACTGCAAAACCTTCAAGTGGCCATTCCGAGCGGCGGACGTCATCGCTCGCGTCGAGTATTTTACCTTACAATGGTCATGCAACCACTGTATGGTTTCGAGGTGTCCACCATCGGCAGCCATTTCGATGGTATTATCAAAATCGGCTGCCCAGGGACCTTGCGCAACGGGGAGTCCCGCCATCCACTGTAGCGCGTGCGTGAATCCATGACGTACGGCCTTCTCCACTGCATCACACCAGGAGATTGAGTCTTCGCGGGCGAAAAAATACTGCAACGATTGGACCGAGTCGCCTCGCTCGCAAGCCTTGACGAGTGCGCCCTGGTGGGAAAATGTGTCGATGAAGCTGTCGATACGAAATGCAAGTCGCGGCATCGGCTTGGGGAAATACTTGTGGCAAACGACAGAGACTGCAGTAAGTACGGGTCGGGGCGAGAAATTCTTCATTGGTCAAATTGTGGCAAACGACAGAGACTGCAGTAAGTACGGGTCGGGGCGAGAAATTCTTCATTGGTCAAGGTCCTATACTTTCGCGCCCCTTTTCGCGGAGCTACAGTACATGTAGCACAAGAGTCTGTCTATCCGCCAGTCAGTGATTTTTCGGAGAAAGGTTCACGCTTCTTTCTGACCGATCGAAAGCGACTACTTCCCAACGACTTTACACTTTCAGTTTTTTCAGTGTTCATTCAGCGAGCGAGACGCCAAACAATGAGCGACAGCGACTTTGAAAAGGGCAAGTGGCCGTTTGGTGGAAAAGGTAAGCCCGAAGACGTCCCAGTCCTTTTGGGCATCGCCAGCACCGTACTGGCTCGCGCAGACGAACAAGCGGGGGAATACTCTTTTGGAGGACAAGCTGATACTTTACCTGCGCAACCGGGGCTAGTCATCAATGAAATAGGGTCCATTCCGGTTCCCATTACTGCCGAACTCGCCCAGAAGCTGATCGACAAGTGCCAGAAGTCCCCCTTCGGACACAACCTCGAGACCAAGATGGACGAGGCCGTGCGTCAGAGTTGGCAGCTCGAGCCCTCGCAAGTGAGATTCGAGAACATGACGTGGCAAACCGGGATGGAGAAACTTTGCCGAACCATCGCTGACCGACTGGGGTACAGGGATATCCCGCTGCAATGCGTGCTGTACAAGCTGCTGGTGTATGGCGAAGGAGGCCACTTCGTCAAGCACCAAGACACGGAGAAGGAGGGGGGGCATGATCGCCACGCTGGTCGTCCAGCTGCCCAGTTCCCACGAAGGCGGCGACTTGGTCGTGTATCGACGTGGCGAGGTGAGGCACCGCCACGATTTCGGCAAGGCCGACGGAACGGCGGCGTTTCTTCCCCATTACGCCGTGCACTATGCGGACGCGGAGCATGCTCTCGAGAAGGTGACGAAGGGGTTCCGTCTCGCGCTGGTGTACTCGATTTGTCTGCCTCCAATGATGCGCCACCTCGAGAAAGCCCACGACGCGCCGCTCAGTGAAGATTTGGCTGGTCTCATTGCCAATGAGACCAATGACCAATGAGTCATTGGCAACATGGCCCATGTTACATGGGCGAAGAAGATGATGAACCGTTTGCTCTGCTGCTGTCTCACGAGTATACGGCAAAGAGTGTTCAGGACCTAGGGACTGGGGCTTTGAAAGGTATCGACAGCGCGAGATTCCACTCGCTTGAAGAGGCGAACGCGCTCGTGCCGGCAGCCAAGCAGCTCCAGTTCTTCATTGTGCGGTTGGCGCACAAAATTGAATATGATCCGGGTCGCACGAGTGATTGGCAGCCGGGTGAGCGCAAGGAGTCTATGCGTTGGTACTCCGTCAGTGGTGAGAGCCTTGGAAAATCTCGAAAGTCTGCACTACTCAACTTTCTCAACCCTGGACAAGAAACGCTGTCTCAAATGTGGATCCCTCATGGAGTCGAGAAGGAAGAAGGGTACATGGGCAATGAAGGGCCGAATAAAAACACCAAGTACGCTAGATACGCTATCGTTGCGTGGCCGAAGGTGAAGCACGCGGAACACGCTGTGGAATTCATGCCTTTCGACGTGGCTATGTAGGTTTTCCACGCTCAGAAACCCGTGAACGCTGACAAACTCGATGCGTTTACCGAATTACCTATGTTATCACCTTCTATATGTTATGCCATACACCCCCTAATTGACCAATCACAGGCGTTTCGGGAAGGTTGGTGTGCACTGCCCTTTTTTTTTATAGTCACTCACTTGATATTTGTATTGAAACGCGTTTTCTATGCATTTGCTTGGCTAGCCAGAGCACCGAAATGTCGACTCTATAGAGTTCGCTGAAGTGTATGGCATAACATAGGTAATTCGGTATGGAGGATATGGGTGCGAGGGCCAATGTAGAGCATAAGGCTAACTTTATTGCTGATGCGCTCTCCATGAAGTTTTGTCGACTTTTTTGCGAGTTGGCAGTGGAGGCTGGTGATCCAGAGATCGTGCAGGATTTCTTCACAATGGTGAATTACTGCCTTGCCAAGAATGAGAAACCTTTGGTGTATTGTGCGGGGCTTAACGGGCGGACAGACAACGGCACTCTCATCCCAGTCATCACGGAGATTGCCCGCAGGTTTGACTGGACTGTCATCGGATGGGCCTAGGTGGCTTGCATGCGTCAGCGCGCGTACGCACCAAAAGAGGACGATACTGGCTATTCTACCATGGAGCTGGCACTGCTTGTACTCGACGGACTGGACGACGGACCTGCGCAAGACGCTCTACTCAAGCTTGCAATGGAAAAGGCTTCGGAGTTTAGTGCTGAAGAGTTGAGTTCATCCAAAGTCGTTGGACTCGTTTTGAAGTGGGTGCTTCGTAAGAACTCCGACCCCATGGTCGAGAAACTGACAGACAAGTTCCAACAGCTCGACCCAAGCCTCCTAAGCCCCGCACTTCTAGAGAAGTCACTGAAGTGTTTCCATGAGGTGGATACGAATGACGAGAAGGCTGGTTTGCTCACGCTGCTCGTCTCGAAGCGTATTGAGTGGCTCAAGAACCAAATCGAAGAGCTGGACAAGCCATTCTCATGGCAGATGCCAGAGGCAAAGTTCCCGGATAATGGTAAGGTGGAAGAGTTTCTACAAGGTCCTACCGAGACGATGGTGATGACGAAGGGAGTGCGTAAATTCAAGGGGTTTCAAGACGCGAGCAACTACGCGGCGAAATGGACGCGTGAAGGGCAGGTCGGCGCCTCGTTCAAGATGGAGGCTAGCTCCACTGATGCAAACGCGGTTGTGACGATTACGAAGACGCGCAAGTGGTTTGCGGAGTGTCAGCACAAGTTGGGGCAGTACAAGGTGGAGCTGACGCAGCTGGAATACACTGGAGAAACGGACGACAGCGACAGTAAGAGGGCTCGTTTGGAGTGAGGGCACGGACTTGTGGAAGACTTACCTGTTGTGTTTGATTTTGTTTCCATTGGGATGCCTGTGGGCTGCAGAAGCGGATTGATGCTGATTCAGGCGTCGGTGTGGGAGATGGTGGGGAGACGACATCTACCGCCACTTTCCTCAGTTCTTCGGCACAGACAGCGTGGGTGGTGGTCTTGCCAAAACCTGAAGTAGCTAAAGTTTGAATCCGTACCAAAACTTTTATTAGTTTTTAAATTAACAGGAAATCAACCCGTGAGCGAAAAATTGAAAATGAAATTTAGACCACCATAAATCGACTTCGAGTCGACGGATTGGTGATAAACGCAAGTACGCACTTGGGCAAATCCAACACAGTTTGGTCTGAGTTGGTCGTACTCAACAGGTCAAAGTGGCGCGTCAAAGAACTGCGCGAAGTGACGGTAGATGTCGTCTCCCGAGCTCCAAGGCACCACCGACGCCTGGATCATATTGGAGTTGGCGTCAATTCGCTTCTGCAACCCGTAGGACTTCCCGTCCGCTTCATCGGCACGAGCAAAGACGACGTCGTTCCTACAAACACACGCACACACACGACACCAAGCAGGAAAACGTTAGTCCAGTGACCAAGCAGGCTTCAAACCAACTCAACCAAAAACTTACTTCGTCAGGCGCGTGGCTGCGCAGAAATCGCCCGATCCGTCGCCGACGTATAGCACACTGGTATACGGGTGTGCACGGCGAAGGGAGTCGACGATTCGCCCTTTGCACATGTTTGTCGGGCACCAAGCACACCCGTGAGGCTCGACGTCGTCCGCATGGTACGGTCCGACATGGAGTCGACTGCGTCCACCATCCAACGGCTTGAAAGCGGCGGGGTTTGTGATGACCTCGCTCACTTGTTGTGCCAGACCGTGGTGCTGCAGCATACTCTCGATATAGACGGAGTTGGCGTCGCTGACGATCTTGACATCCGCGCTGTATTGGTCCGCAGCGAGACGAACTGCATCAAGCATACGCGGCTGGATAGGCACACAGGCTACGGCGTCTCGGATCATCTCTGCGGTGACCTCGATCTTGTCCTTCGCGAGGTCGCCAAGCATATCGTCCATGATCTTCGTCCACGAAGGCTGCTTGGTACGTCGTTCACGTAGCGTAGCAAGCAGCTCAGGATACAGCTTCTGGAAGATGAAGGTGTCCGAGTTCTCGTTGATCAGCGACCAGTCGTAGTCGAAGACGACTAGCACGCTGCCAGAGACCCGCGGGACAGTGCTCGGGATGGCGTACGGCGGCTGGCAGAACTGCGCGAACCGCCGGTAAATGTCGTAGCCTGTGCTCCAAGACACAACCGGAGCTTGCAGGACGCCAGGGTTCGCGTTGATTCGCTTTTGCAGACCGTACGGCTCTCCGTTGAGCAGGTGAGAACGCGCCAGCACCACATCGTTCCTGACCAGCACAACATAATTCATTAGCTACCAGGTCGTTAGAGGCAGTCGTTAGTTTATACAAGGACGTACTTTGAGAGCCGCGACGCCGGGCAGAAGTCTCCAGTGCCGTCTCCAACGTAGATCACTCGGGAGTACGACTTGGCACAGCGGATCGAGTCCAAGATGCGGCCCTTGCACATGTTCGTCGGACACCACGAGCACCCGTGCGGCTCCAGATGATCCGCGTGGTACGGGCGGATGCGAAGCCTCGTGCGTCCGTCGTCCTTAGCTTCGTACTCGACAGGGTTGGCGAAGACCTCCTTCACATGCTGTCGTAGCTCACGATGCTCTAGCATGCTCTCGATGTAGAAGGTGTTGCCGTCGCTGATGACTTTAACCTCAGCTCCAAAGAGCTCCACCGCCATCCGAATCGCATCCAGCATCCGCGATTGCACTGGGATCCGCGCCACCCTCTCGCGGATCAATTCGGGCGTCACGTCGGGTCGTTCTTCCGCCAGAACCTGAAGCATGTCGTCGAATACACTGGGCCATACCGGCTTCTTGGCGTGTCGTTCGTAGGCTGTCTGGCACAGCTCCGGGTGGAACGACCCGAACACGAAGACGTCCGAGTCCTCGTTCACTAGAGAATCGTCAAAGTCGAAAACCACCAACAGCTTCCCAGGAGTCGGCGGAACCGCGATTGGTACTTCGAACTCCCCTCCACTCGTCAACGGCAGCTCGGGTGCACTGGCCGCTCGATACTCGGGGTATTGCCGGTAGAAGAAATCTCGGAAGTAGGCGAGGATGTCCTCACCCGTCTTCCATTGCAGGATATGAGCCTGAACCTCGTCCGGACTTCCTGTTAACAGCGACAACAGCTTGTCCTCCTCTCCAGCTCGAGCAAACACCACGTCATTGGTGGATAGCAACTTGCCGCTCGATACTCGGGGTATTGCCGGTAGAAGAAGTCTCGGAAATAGGCGAGGATGTCCTCACCCGTCTTCCATTGCAGGATATGAGCCTGAACCTTGTCCGGACTTCCAGCTAACAGCGACAACAGCTTGTCCTCCTCTCCAGCTCGAGCAAACACCACGTCATTGGTGGATAGCTTCGTAGCCGCACAAAAATCATTGGCACCGGCCCCAATGTACAGCACTCGGGAGAACCGATGCTGCTGGAGGACGCGCTCCAGCACCTTCCCCTTGCACAAGTTCTTGGGGCAGGTCAAGCATCCGTGTGGAGGCATATGGGCCCCCTGGTAGGACCTCACCCTCAGCAGCTTCCCGCCGTCTTCCAAGTGCGTGGGGTTGGCCACCACCTCGTCCACGTGCTGTGCCAGGTTATGGTACTGCAGGAAGCTCTCGATGAAGAGGACGGGGGCGTCGCTCACGACCTTGACCGTTGCACCGAAGTCCTCCGCTGCCAGACGGACAGCGTCCATCATTGGGGGACTGGATGGAAGTCGCTCTGCTGCATTGTGGACGTCCTTGTAGGACATCTGCGGACGCTTTTGAGCGAGCTGCTTGAAGAAGTTGTCCATCGCCTCGGCGCGGTCCCCACTCGACGAAACATTATCGGCCAAATCGGCGTCCAACTCATGCGCGATGTGGACGCTCGAGTCAGCGCCCACCAGCGCGTGGTCGAAGGCGAGGACGACCAAGACGTCCGCAGCAGCAGCGCCGACGTCCTTCATTCGCGCTGGAAGATCTGATAATGAATCTTTTGGGCCAACGGTAATGACTGACTTCCCGGTAGTCATTAAGTATCGCTCTATTCGCGCGAGTCACTAAAAAGCGCAAAAGGTGGTGGAGAGAGTGCAACGGCCATGGTGGGGCTCTCGGCGTCGGAGCTGCAAGCGGAGACGCTGTTCCCTGGCGACACGGTCGAGTACTTCTCCATGGTGAGTATCTGCGTGCCAATGCGCGCGCTCCAACTCCCTCTGTGAGAGTCCCAATCGCCCATTGACGCCCTTTTCCGCCTCCGCAACAACAGGCTTTCGTGGCTGGAGACCCGCGCGGCCACCGCGTGGCGAAAGTTCTGCGCGTCGACCGCAAGGACGACGAGTTCCCGATCCGCGTGGACACGCAGGAGATGTACGCGGCCTCGAATAGGCAGGAACTCGTGGTCTTTTAGCTGATAAATTGGGGGTGATGTGGATGAACTTGATAGGCTGCCGCTGACCATCATGTTGAAGCGGAAGCGCGACCGGAACGACGTGGACATTTCGTCGGATGGTGCGTGATGCTGCTGGTTCGCTGCTGCATTGCAGTGAGGAGAGCTGCAACGTGTACTGAGACGGGGTGGCGTGCTGTGCAGATGCAAAGTGGCGGAAGCTGCGGACGTTTAGGCTGGTGGATGGCGAGGTGGAGGCCGAGACGCGAGCAGATCGGCTGAATGCGGGCTTGAAGAAGGTGCGAGTTGGGCGTTGTGGGTCATATTGAGGATGGATTGGAGTTTGATGATAGTATTGTTTTGTGTGAGCAGAGTCTGGAGGATGCGATGAAGGCGACCAAGAAGATGCTGGCCAAGGAGAAGGCTGAGAAGGCCAATGCCGGGAGCAAGAAAATCATGAGTAGCTTCTTCACGAGTTCAACCCCGGCTGACGAGACGAGGAGTAGGAAATATTCGATTGAGAACCAGGCGACGCCGGAACGTAAGAAGAAGAAGAAGAAGAGAAAATCACTGACGCCGAGAGATAACGCGGACCACCACTCGAGCAGCCGGTCGTATGGAAAGGGCGAGCTGAAGAAGAAGCATGGTGGAGAGAAGGCGTCGCCTAAAAGCCGTCATGATGGACGTCCCGAGCAGAAATTCAAGTACGACAAACCTGAGCCTACAAAGCATTCGTCACTCAAGAGGAAACGAAGTGGATCGACTCCCACGCAGCCAAAGCACCTAGACGCGGCACCTAGGAAGAACCAGAAGACTATCAGCAAGTTTTTTGGCGGAGAGCCACGGAAGAAGAAGGGCTTCCTGGGGAAATTCATCGATCACGTCGAGGAGATACACGAGAAACAAAGCACCGCTCCAGACCTGAATGCGTACCTTGCATTGGAGAATGAAAAAAAGCAAGCCGTCAAGACGATCGAGGACGAAATGAAAGCTGCAGGCGGGCGTGAATCGGATCGTCCGAACACTGCAAGCAAAAACGACTGGAATGCGCGCCGGACGCAGTTTCGTTCGAAGCAATCAAGCGTCGGCATTCGATCGTGGCTAACACCGCTTGACAGGCAAAAGGGAGGCTTAGAGGACACCAGTAGCGGCACCCCAAAGGCGAAGGAAGATCGACGACCCAAGCAGCGAACTCTGAATCTTGCGCCAGAGAAATCGGCAAAGGCAACAGCATCGCCCAAGATGAACAGAAAATCAGGATTGAGCTTCATGAACTCAGGCGACGCCTCCCATCGCGCCACGGACGTGAAATCTAGCAAGCACCAGGACCGACAAGGAGTGAAACGAGACAACCAGCCTTTGAAGAAGCGAGGCTCGCTCGGCACTGTGAGCGCAAGGGTAAGTTCTCGAGCCAGTCGCTTGTTGATTGCTCTCTAACATTCTTTGTTTACCGTTCAACAATCGTAGGCACCGAAAAACTTGATGGGTCAGTGGAACCACAAGAAAATTGTTCGGTAAGCACGCAGATACACCAAAACGACACCCGCCAGTGCCTACCATAGACCAAAGCTGAGGCCGTCATCGTCTCCAGCTTTGAACGTAGAATCAAGACGAACAGATAGGCATGAATTTAAGTTTTTGCGCCCCAGGTAGCCTGCACGGCCCAAACTCAGTACAACTAGTATGTTCACGGTCGTTTAGCGAGACGGAATCCGCCGTCGTTGACCTTCCAGATGCCGACAGTGTAGCACAAACGAATGAGGATAATCTCACGCAGCATCGTGAGCGTCGCCGAGATCACACTCAGCTTGGAACCCGGTACCTCCGTCCACTGCACCGCAACTTCCTTGATCGCCATTTTGCTGCTGGCAGCGAGGTACAGCAGCTCGACATCAAACGCCCATCGCTCGATATGCATCGGCGCGAACAAAACCCGCGCGGCCTTACGGTCAAACAGCTTGAATCCGCACTGGGTGTCCCGCACGTTCTTGATGCACAGCGTCGACACGATCAAGTGGAAGCCGTGCATCAGCAGGTTCCGCAGCGGGTTGCGCTTGGCGATCGCCTGCTCCTCCAGGTGCGCACGACTGCCGCACACGACGACCCCATTGCTGCCTTGTGCCTGCGCTTCATCCATGGCCGCGGCCAACTTGTCGTAGTCCCTGATCTCCGTGGCATTGTCGGCGTCCGCGAACAGCACGCGCTCGCCCCTAGCACGCATGACGCCCTTGCGGATGGCTCCACCCTTGCCGTGGTTCTTCTGCAGCCTCAGCAGCCGGATGCGGTCGACCGAGTACCTC
>JAIKVH010000927.1:0-10823 GCA_024679275.1 Phytophthora niederhauseri
TTCTTGGGCTGCTTCGAGCTCGAGGCGGGGGACGCGTCGCTGCCGTTGTTGGTGTTGGTGTTGGTGCTGCCATTGCTGCTGGTGTTGCGGTCGGCGCTGGGGCGGCGGTCGCCTCCTCCTCCTCCTCCGCGGCCCCCGCGCCCTCCGCGCCCTTTGCCGGCACCGCGGCGAGGCGGCGGTGGCGACATGGTGAGAGCTTTCGAGCTTCGTGGAGTGACGGAGCGTGTACCCAGCGCATGGTACCCTCTGTATTCGTACTTAGGGCGAGGAGGCAACTGATAGTTGCCGTTGAAGTTGTACACTTCAATCTATTGCTCTGGAGGCTATTTGACGATTACTTTAGAGCCACGAACTCGATGCCAGTGGACGTGATGTTGGGACGCATGGAGGGCGACTCGAAGACGTCTCGGAGAGGACCGAACTCGTCCAACTGGGCGTCTCGACACCACGTGCACTGCCAGTGGTGCGTCGCGTGCGTGTTGTTGGTGAACTCGCCCCGGGGGAACTTGCTCAGCCAGTCGCAGGCTTCTCTCGCTGCTGCGTCGTCGTGGCGTCGGCGGCGGCAGGCCTGCTCCATCGGCTCCTTGTTCCAGTACGCGACCTCCGGGTAGAAATACTCGGACGGGAACACCTCAATGTCCGAGTTGAAGCTTGAATTGAAGGACTCGTACGTCTGCTTCACCATCCGCGGGCCCGTGAGCTCCACCGCGTCGCTCCTGAGGCGCTCGCGGTCGAACTTTTCCTTGATGACGCGGGCCCGTGAGCTCCACCGCGTCGCTCCTGAGGCGCTCGCGGTCGAACTTTTCCTTGATGTTGTCCAGCACCTGCAGCCAGAACGGATGCGCTGGGGCCGACGCCATCAGCGCGTTGCACAGCGCGGCCGAGCGCGACTTCTCCAGCAGCACCGCGTGCACCAGCGGCTCGGAGCTGAGGAACAAGTTGCGGCCTCGACGCAGCTCGTCGAACGGCTGCAGACACTCGAAGTCTGCGTCCACGTACAGCCCTCCGACGCGGTGCAAGAGCGCGTATCGCGCCATGTCCGCCAGACTCACCTTCTTGACGGCCTTGGCGACGTGGAGATACTGCGGGTAGAGCTGCTGGAACAGCCGGAGGTTGTCCTCGTCCGTCCAAAAGACGTAGGCCCACGTCGGGTGGAAGTCTCTCCAGCTCTTCATCCATGGGTGGAACCGCGTGGGGATTCGGTAGACGCTTTTCCAGGACTGGTGGATGATGCGGGGGATGCCGTCGGTGGCCGGGTCTTCTAATACATGTAGCGCCTCAGTTGACTTGTCTCCAACCCTGTCACTACCGTCCTCATGAGTCTCATAATGTGTCTGCAACCCTGCCACTACCGTCCTTATGAGCCCCATAATGATCTGCTCCAGTTCCTTGCCTCGACGTCTCCACAAGTTGCTGGTGCGAGGTCTGCAGCGCCTTGAGGCGAGCGGAGGGCGAGAGGGAGACCCCCATAAAGTTGCTGGTGCGAGGTCTGCAGCGCCTTGAGGCGAGCGGAGGGCGAGAGGGAGACCCCCATGCGAGACGACACGGCGAGGACGCTGACGACGGACAGGGCGACGAGCACGAGGAAGATGAAGCGGAGTCGAGTAGTGGGCGCCCTCGTGGAGGTGGCCGACGCATGGGGCTGACTTCCAGACGCACCGGGGGACTCGTGTTGTTGCATCGGCCAAGACAGCTCGATCGTAATCTAAGTCTCCGATAGGGAATTCACGACTATCGCGACGACACGGCGAGGACGCTGACGACGGACAGGGCGACGAGCGCGAGGAAGATGAAGCGGAGTCGAGGGGTGGGCGCCCTCGTGGAGGCGGGCGGCGGGGACTCGTGTTGTTGCATCGGCCAAGACAGCTCGATCGTAATCTAAGTCTCCGATAGGGAATTCACGACTATACTTTAATCAAGGTTAATTGCTAGCTATCCCATGCATGCATCAAGCAGAGTCTTAAGACTTGGTGGGGGAGCCGAGGTTGAACTCCTCGAGCCGCCGCATCATGGGCAGAGAGCCGCCGTCGTTCTCGAAGCTCGTGTTGGTGATCTCGATGCGCTCCCGCATCTTGTCGAGCGTCTCCTTGAGCATGTCGCCGAACTCCTGCGCCATCTCCTCCATCTTGGCCTTGAGCTCCTGGATCTCGAGGTTCTTGGCCGCGATGAGGCGGTCCTTGTCGTGCTTCATCTCCTCAAAGTTGACGCGCGCCAGCTCTGTTGCGCCAATAGGTAGCAAGTGGCAGGTTAGCGATAGAGAGAGCGTCAACGTGAGCTAAGAAGAAGACCGCACCTAGCTGGTCACGCAGCTCCGTGTTGGTGTTTTCCAGCGTGTTGACGCGGTTCAGCAGCTCCTCCTGCATGCTCTTGTACTGGCGGGTCATGTCCTGCGTGATGCCGAACGTCTCCTTGCGCTCGCGCTCAAAGTCCTTCTGCAGGTCGGCCACTCGCTCCTGCAGCTCGCGCTTGGACTCGAGCGTCTTGACGGTGATCTCGTGCCGCTCGGCCAGCTGCATCTGCAGCGACCTGTTCGCCGACTGGAAGAGCTTGGCCTGCTCCTCCGGGGAGAGCACGCCGCCGTTCTCCGCGCCGTCATCTGCGCCACCACACAGCACACGAGCACGTTAGCGCAGCAGAGGCCGACACACGCGACTACCACGGGCGGCACCTTTCTTCTCCTTGGCCTTCTTCCCCTTCTTCTCCTTCTTGGGCCCCATGGCGACCAACACGAAATGGGCGAAGGCGAAACCACTCTCGGTCGGACAACGCTTTAACTACATTACCAGATAAAAATATGGGGAACGTTGGCACTTGCCCACGCGATCGGCATCGCCCGCAGCAATCAACATGCGTGACTCATAAAAAATCTAGGAGCTGCAGCCACGTTAGTTCATCGCAGATAAACCACGCGCAGTTGCTGCCTGCTCACGGACGATCCTTCCTGGACTTGATTTGGCGCTTCGGCTTGCCCAGCTCGCACTGGTTCACCTGCTTTGCAAACCGCAGCGAACACAGACTCTCGCTTGCTGACTCCAGTGTCGGCGACAGATTTACCATCATCAGCGTCTTGCCGTCGCCGGATAGGCTGCTCTGAAGCAGATACGTCAGCTTGGAGTTGCGGAACGGAATCTGCAGCGCAAAAGCAAACACACGCGCACACGGTCAGGACCTACGAACGACAGACACTCACGTTTGACGGACACGCACATGTGAGGCCTTGTTCCCGATAGCATTGAAGACATCGGCCAAGCAGCTGAGACTCTTGTTGATGGCTTGCGTTTCCTTTAAGCGGTCACCGGATACGTTTGACCGGGATGCACGCTCGCTGCCCGCCAAGTCGACAAGATTCAGCTGACCGTTCAACATGACCCCGTCCCGGTCGTTCACACCTTGCAGATGCAAAGTAAACACGCTGTGGGAACGCGATGACTGCGCATTCATGTCTGTACAGGCCACGCTTCTCGCTCTGCTTGCTCGTTCCATGAGTGTTTCGACTTGCTCCGTGGCGGTGACATCTACCAGGGTAAGCCCTGGCACGTAGACACCTCCCTTTGCGTCTTTCTTGATGCCGAGCTTCTCGTCACCGCTCTGCCTCGTGGCTAGCAAGTCCTTCAGCGTCTCGTTGTAGATCTCCAAGAAGGACACTTTCGTAACGTAGTTCCAGCCCTGCTGCTTCAACGTTTCACATTCCTGAATAATCATCTCGATTGCCCTCGGGATAATTCCACGCATCTGGCCGTTGCCACTACCTTGCATCTGTCGAAGCAGTCATCCACACACACAGACCATGAACTATCAGCAACTTACTCGTAAGCTAACACATAATTCAAATATCTCACCGTGTGGGTTTTGCCAGAGCCAGTCTGACCGTAAGAAAACAAGCAAACGTGGTATCCATCCAAAGAAGACTGGACAAACTCGGAGACCTGCTCGAATACTGCGTCTTGGCCCGCAGATGGAGCGAACACTTTGTCGAAAGTGAAAGCGAAGGTATCCGGTTCAGACGGATTTTTGCCTGGTCGGCGCAGCTTTAGGCTTTCGCCGTCAAAGTCGCACGAAATCACTGGCACCGTTGTATTCGGATCACAGTGGTCCGATGGCAGGAATGGCCGCGTTCTCGCGAAGACTCGAACATTTCCACGCAACTCCTACACAATACAAATACCCACTCGATCACGTCAATGAATATCTCGGTCACACTTTTTCTGAGTAGAACATCAAAACCAAGCATACCTGGATAGTGTTGTGCATTGCTCGCCTCAGTTTGTCGCCCTGCTTGATCTTCTCTTGCAGTTCCGAAATCACCTTATCCTTTTCAGCAATTGATTGTGCACCCTGATTCGTCAGCTCACCGAGGCGTCGACGCAGGATATCTGCCTCGCGCTTCACTTTGCAGAGCTCCTCAATATCTCCGTCGCGAACTGAAGACGCGCGCGTCCTCAACGTCTCCACTTCGCTTTGCAAACTAAATTTCTCCTCTTGTAACTTGTCGATTTGGCATCTGAAGTTCTCCCTTTCGTGTCGGAATTTCTCTTCCAAACTGCCAATTTGCTTGTTGTGGTGTTCTTTGGAGTCGACGTTTGCAGATTGGAGCCGCTTCATTTCTGCCTTCACCGCTTCCATCTGAGCGTTCACAGCAACGTGTTCTGTTCGGAGTTCGCGCACTTGATCCTCCAGCATTTGACGAACACCACCCTCTACTCCCACCTTCCGCAGGTTGTCTTGCAGCTCGGTTTCCAACTGCTTCATCCGAGCTCGAATTCCTTGCTCGTTCTGCTCAGCCTCCTTCCGGGATTTGATTTCCGTCTGCAGATTAGTGGACCAGAATAATAAGTCAGTAAGACAAGAAAACATTGTACGAACAGAATGGTTAGCATTGCGTACCTCCAGTTGCTTTTGAAGGTCCCGAACGGTTGTACAGCTGGATGATTCCTGGCGCTCAAGATTTCGAATGGTGGTTTGAAGACGCTCAACCTTGTCAGCCAATTCCTTCTTGTCGGCTTCAACCTTCGTGCTCGCGGAGGCGTTGAATTTCTGGATCTCTGTCAGACTTTTGACAAGATTTGAGACTTCCTCGTCCTTGTGCGTTAGCTTCTCCTTCAACTCCGCCACCTCACTCGTCGCAGTGCTTACACGAGCCTCCAGCGCCTGGTCTTTGACAAGATTTGAGACTTCCTCGTCCTTGTGCTTCAGCTTCTCCTTCAACTCCGCCACCTCACTCGTCGCAGTGCTTACACGAGCCTCCAGCGCCTGGTTCTTGGCCTCAAGGGTGCACTTTTCCATTTCAGACTTGGTGCGTCGCTCGCGCTCATCGTTCAGGCTGTTGGTAGCTTCAATAGCCTTGTCCTTGTAGCTGTCGAGCTCCTTGTGCAACGAGGCAAGCTCTTCGCGGGCCTTGTTGGCCTGCTCCTGCAGCTTGTCCAACTCGGCCTGCTTCCGCTTGTCCTCATCGAGACCCTTCTTCTCGTAAAAGTGCTCCAGCTCCTGCTTCTTCTCCTCAAAGCGTCGAGATTCGTCCTCCATGCGCGTCTCGTGGGCCTTCAGATCCAGTTTCAGCTGCTCGTTCTCCTTCTGGGCCTCCTCGAGCTGGATCTCGAGCTTCGCCGAGTTGTCTCGCAGGACGGCGTTGCTGCGCGCGACCTCTTGCTCCGAGGCGCGGATCCGCGTGACACTTTTCTGAATGATCTCGTTCTGCTCCCTCAGCTGCCTCAACTCCGCCTCCGACTGGTCCTTGCTCCTCGCCGCCTGCTGCAGCACAGCCAGCCTCCTCTCCAGCGTCGCCTTCTCCACTGCGAGCTTCTCGTCCATCTCCGCTGAGAGTTTGCTGAACTCCTGGACCTGCCGGCCACAACACACACAAACAACACGCACCTGATGAGCATCGTCACCGCCACCTCCACAGACTCGTCAGACCCTCCGTCGTACCTTGGCCACGACGTCGCGCACGCCGGCCTTGAGCTGCTTGATGTACGCGATCTGCTCCTCCTTCCTGGCCTTGACCGCGAACTTGTTGGTCTTGGGCCGGAACGCCAGCAGCTGCTCGAGCGTCGCCAGCGTCTCCGGGCTGAAGCTCTCGTTGAACTTCTCCAGCACGCGGACGTCCAGATCCACGGGCGCCACGCTCTCCACCGCTGCTGCTGCTACAGACCCACTTCCTGCCAGTGGCGCCCCCGCGTGCGTCGAGAGCGCGTCGCTCGCAGGCGTTCGCTTGCCCTTGACGGCGGCCGGAGTCGGCAGCTGCGTGATCGACGGCCCTTTGAAGCCGAAGCGACGCGCGACGGACGGCGCTGCACTGGCAGCTGCGGTCCTCGGGGCCTTCGCCGGCAGCGGGCGCTCCGTGGCCGCGTACGAGAGGCTCGAGACGCCGGATGGCAGCTCGCCTCCCTTCCTGCGCTTCGTGCCCATTTGCCTTTGCCAGTTTGAAATTCTAAACTGCCGATTTGTACTATCACTACTATAGCACTGGGGTTTGGGCTTGATAGTAGTGAATCACTACTAGTGATATAGCTATAGTAGCGAGAACATATGCTACTAGTAGTGATAACACAAGTGATGATACTACTACTACTTTCCCCAACTTCAATCCATGTCAGATCTTTAAAAGGCGCGCAAACGGGTGGTTTTCAGCTCTTCCCTCCCCGCTCTTTGCGCTCTCTCGCTCATTTTACGATCGCCTGGCGGGGGAACAAGCAGTAAAGTGCTTTAGGAGTGCTTGCACACTTCAGCAAGTTCTATACGACAGACAGCGACACAGGAGTTCAA
The DNA here is from genome assembly GCA_024679275.1 of Phytophthora niederhauseri. Lineage (NCBI taxonomy): Eukaryota > Oomycota > Peronosporomycetes > Peronosporales > Peronosporaceae > Phytophthora > Phytophthora niederhauseri. The sequence continues at coordinate 6,763 of JAIKVH010000927.1, forward strand.
GAACTCTGGGATAGCCGGAGAAGCAGAATCACAACGCAATCCCCGAACACATAATCTATATAAGCCACTCATGCGTGATCGAATTGGTGTGTTATGTATAGCTCGTTGTAGTGAGCCCACGTTCGGAGGCAGCGGCAGACTGAGGTGCGATAGAAGTGAAGACGTGATCACTATCGTGCTGGCATCTTTGGTGTGTTATGTATAGCTCGTTGTAGTGAGTCCACGCTCGGAGGCAGCGGCAGACTGAGGTGCGATAGAAGTGAAGACGTGATCACTATCGTGCTGGCATCAACGATCCAAGTACAATTTTCGGGCGGCATCGAGTGGTGGCTGCTCCTGGTGCGTGTCTGATTTGCCACTGCTGAATTTCACTGTATAATTTGTAAATTTATTGCACTCGTTTAGATGCTGTCCTCGTCGGCGTTACTGCGTTACTGGTCAGTTGCTACATTTGCTCGAGTTTAGCTGGGGCATGATGGCTCAACAGTAGGACCGTGGTCCTGGAACGTGTGTTCCGGCTGGTTTTTCTGTGGCGAGGCCACTTCACACTGTGAAGTTCACAGAAGGATTGACAGGTATCGAGTTCGTAGATCATTAACACTGTGGCACAGGCAGTGAAAAGCAGCGGCAGAGAAGGGTTGACAGGTATCGAGTTCGTAGATCATTAACACTGTGGCACAGGCAGTGAAAAGCAGCGGCAGAAATGGCCACAGTGGGGATAGCACTCCTATGTTAGTGCTATAGTACCATAGTATGGTATGGTAGTTATATTAATAGTGATATCTACTGACGGCGTTCTATGATTACTAATATTCGTAGTATTAGTGCTATCGGCTCTGAGTAGTAGTACTATTCCCAAACCCTGAATTTGTATCCAATCAGATTCACAAAAGAGTTAACGATAGTTTGGCAACCAGTTACAGAGCGGAGGTATGAGCGAGCCGCAAGAGCCTGCCGTGCTGGAGCTGACACCAAGCGAGCCGACGTCGGTGGACGGCGTGGCAGCGGACGACGTTGTGCCGACGTCACTGCTCCCGCGCCTGCGCAAGAAAGGCTACAAGTTCTCATGTGCGTACATGTAGAGCCCCCGAAGTATCGGACCACTGAGGCGGCTGGCTGGGTACTAACGTTTGTGCTGCGTACGTAGCCTACGCCCGGGAGGACCACGGGAACGCCCTCTACTGCGTCACGTTCTGCGACGTCCTGCCCATCTACGAGCGCATGTTCGCAGTGGCAGGCGGCAATCGAGTACGCACCCTTCGTCTTCCTCCTACTGGGATGACCCCCCCCCCCCCCACTGACGCCTTTTTGTGCAGTTGACAGTGTACGAGTGTCTGGAGAACGGCGGGCTGGACGTGATCCAAGTCTACTGCGACGGTGACCAGGAGGAACAGTACTTCACAGCCGCGTGGACCGTGGACGTGCTCACGGGCTCGCCGCTGCTGGCGGCCGCAGGCTTCCGCGGCCACATCAAGGTGATCAACTGCATCACGCAGTCGGTGGTGATCGTGCTGTCCGGACACGGTAACTCGGTGAACGAGCTTAAGTTCCACCCGGTTGACCCGAGTCTGCTGTTCTCGGCTGGCAAGGACGAGTCGATTCGCCTCTGGAATTCGCTCACCGGCGTGTGCGTGGCGATTTTCGCTGGCCATGTGGGCCACCGTGACGATGTGCTGAGCCTGGATGTGCACCTAAAGGGATCGTGCTTTGTATCTGCGGGCATGGACAACACGGTCAAGATCTGGGACCTGGAGGACGAGGTCGTCCAGACGGCTATCAAGAAGTCGTACACTGAGCCTCGTCCGAAGGACCGTCCGTTTGACACCAAGTTCATCCAGTTCCCAGCTTTCTGCACGAGCAAAGTGCACGCTGACTACGTGGACTGCGTGCGCATGGTTGGCGACCTGATCCTGTCCAAGTCGACGGGCAACAAGGTGATCTTCTGGAAGCCCAACCCGTCGCGAGGCAAAGACGCCGTCACGGTGCTGCGCGAGTACCACTACAAGGACGCGGACTTGTGGTTCATGAAGTTCGGACTGGACTCGCAGCTGGAGGTCATGGCGGTGGGCAACAAGAAGGGCGTCGTGAGCGTCTTTGACCTGGACGCCGAGGTGGATCGATCGACCTGCAAGTTGACGCACAACGCGTGCAAGAGCACAGTACGCCAGGTGTGTTTCAGCAAGAGCGGCCGCACCATTATTACGTGCTCGGATGATGCGACAGTGTGGCGTTGGGACCTGCCCTAGGGGATGTGTATCCGCCGGAAGTGCTTACCATGTAAGGAGGCAGGAATCCCGCCGCTATATTTTGACAATCCATTTTTTTAATGACGTGGTAAGGAGCTTACACCCGCTCAGTAGCCCCCTCAATATTGCGAACTTGGCCCTTCGGATATGTTGTGTCTAGAATGCTAGAATAAGGATGTATTCCGCAGCACTGCTGTTTTCAAACAGCGGGTTTGCTTGCCACTGGAAAGAGGCAACAAGGCAACCCGCTGCTTTGAAGATTTCGATGGAAGCGTTTGCGGAACACACAGATTTCAATCCGCTATCCGCTAAAAAGGCACTGTACACCTTTTCAACTTCAAAACCGCAAATTCCAAGGTCAATTCTGCAAAAGGTTCAAAACTGCACAGCACAGCTAGCCAATAGGCAAATTGTTCTCTATAATCGTATACGATGATACATATCATACAGTTCGTAATATACATTTATTCTGGGATAGGAGGCGACGAAGTGCTGATAGCACAGCCCAAACAGGATTAATTCGGGCGCTGTCCCCCCCTCAAACTGGTGACGAACCGGTAATAGGTTTTACGGTCAGTTTACATTGATGTCGATCGACCGATTGTTCTCGACATCTCGAGAATGATGGAGGTGGCCGAGGTTGACAAGCGAGAAGAGCATTTGCAGTCTGACGGTAATAGGTTTTACGGTCAGTTTACATTGATGTCGATCGACCGATTGTGCTCGACATCTCGAGAATGATGGAGGTGGCCGAGGTTGACAAGCGAGAAGAGCATTTGCAGTCTGGACGAGTCGTAGACAGGTCTCACGTTTGTGTTTCGGTTTTGCTTTCGCAGTCTGGACGAGTCGTACAACGATCTCACGTACATGTTTCGGTTTTGCTTTGAAAATCGGTCGTCCTTTTCGGTGGCTCGGCGTTGCTGCTGTTCTGACGGGGGGCGTTCACTGTGGGTGCTACTACTACTGCTGGCTGGAGGACGGGAGGTGGCAGCAAATGGCGCTGCCGTGTTGGGACTGTTCGCTCCGTGAGCGGAAGGGGGGGGACAGAGGAACAGACGCTACGCTTGCTGGTTAGGACGGTAGAAGATCGGAAGACTTAACGCTCTCACGAAAATGCAAAGGTTTTGGTCTTGTGCTTTACGGAGAGAATCCACGACTAACATCCCTTCTCTCTACCCTTGCGCGGTCGGCGGCTACCCCACCGACCCGCTCCTTACCTACTGCAACTGGCCCTTGGGGACGACACGCCTCCGGCTTCCGAGCCAACACCGTCACGTGCCCCCCGTCCTCGACGTCCAGCCGCCGAACGTTCCGCGGCCCCAACTCAGTACCGCGCCATCTTCCAGCTGCAGAGTGGGCCTCCCGCTTAGACCTGGAATGCTTGCCTGCCCTGATCTTGCTCCTCCAGTCGCCGTGCCTCTTCCTGCTCGAGAGCACCCTCGATCACTTGGAGGAGGGTTGTCAGCCGTGGTCTCGGACGTGACCCGGGACATTCCTCCCCGACTTGCAGCGGCCGTCCTCGGCCCGCCTCGGCGTCAACTCCGGTCTTGGTAGTCTCGGGGCACGTCGGACCACACGCATCTCCCTCATCCACGACCACCGCCACTTGTTCCGCCCTGTTCGTCACCTTCGCCGTCGGGACCACCGCCGACCGACGACGTCCACCTTGAAGCTTGTTGATGCTTGCACTCTCAGCGCCTTCGCGCGTCTCCTTCCGCTCCCGCAGCGTGTCGAGCCCCGCCGCGGCCACCTTCCGTGGCGTCTTCGTCGGCATACGGCCTTGACATCGGCGCACACAGTGGCTGGAGAGGCCGC
>JAIKVH010000928.1:0-11440 GCA_024679275.1 Phytophthora niederhauseri
TTCTGAGCCACCTGCCGAGTGCCCGAACGCTCGTCGATCGACTCCATCCGATCTGCCGTTGGGGTCGAGAACGAGCTTCCTGAGCGCACCGAAGCCTCGTTGCGCGTTGCGCGTTCCGTTCGACTTGACCGGCATCGCTGGTACCGCTGACTTGATTCCTTTCGCCATCTTCACACTTCTTCTTCTTCTTCTTCTTCTCTGCTTCTCTTCTTCTTCTCCTCTTCGCTCGTTGGGGTAGAGACCTACAACAACCAAGACACACAGAAGGTCACACTAATCCCGGGTCGCGACAGCAGTTGTGGTGTGGTAATACCACTAAAATTCTCTTCTACCAAAAGGTATTAGAGACACCAACAACACGCTAACCCACAAAGGTAAGCGCTTATTGGATCAAAACCTGAAGACCAGGAACGATCCCTTACATCGGGTCGGTTGCAAGTGCCTCTGTGCACCTTAGGTTATCTTCGGTCAACCCAAAAACCTGTACCACTAGCCACGAGCTAAGGCTAGGATACTATGTAGCGCTTTCGCGCAATCCCACTCAGTCCCTCAGAAAGGAAGGGTACCGGCGTGTTAGGCCTTATACAGGGGGGCCAAGGTAAAACCTCGGTAGGTAGACTAATACACTCAGGGACACTCTAATCCCACAAATATATACCGAACGATACTCTAATACCGTTTAATACCGTTCCTGCCTCTCTGGCCACGCCAACTCTTGGCGCCGCCAAGGAAACTCTCGGTCAATGCACGATAAGCTCCCCGACAGGCATCCACACACAGCCGAGCGTGTCCAGGCACTGCAATAAGCTAGCTACACTTACCGAAGCCGGACTTGACCCTTGTTGGCTTTGGGGGAAGACTGTCTTTTTATTACTGAGTTTTCTGAGGCCTTGGGGGGCCTCGTTCTGGCCATCCTATGATGAGTCCTACGTCCCTATACAAATATCTTCTGTGAACGATCGCAATAGGAAGATTCCGGACACATCAAATGACGACCGCGGCTACACTAATAAGTGCGGCCGAAGTACGTAACTAAAGTGGCTAACCTGAAGTGTGTCAGGTAATTTTATGATGTAATAATCATGCAGTGAGGTTGAATCTAGCATGCTGTTATTTGTTTTTTCTTTTCTCTAATGCTAAGGGTGGCGAGGTATTTGTGCTTTGGTGCTGCTACTATCCAGCGCGGATTTCACTGGCGAAGTGCTCGAGCATCTCTGCCGCGATGGCAGCTCGCTCACCACATTGTCGTTTTGGTTTTTGCGCGGGCTTTCGTGTCGCCGCAGACGCGGTCCTAGGGGGGGGGGGGCACCAGCTCGAGCCGCAATTCCCCCCCATCTATCTAGGTCTAGCCCATCAATGCTTCTAACCAAGTCAACCAGGAGTCAGTGCTTTGACCCCTACTTGGCTTTCTTTTTCTTGTTGTTCAGTGTTTCCACAGCCAGATTGCAGAACAGCATGAGCGCTTCCATGACTTGACAATCCCGGACTCCGCCCAAGAAGACAGCATTGTTTTGTCCCTCCACTGCGCTCCTCGTCCTGCCAGCGAAGAGAGCACAAGGTGCATCATACGATCGTGCTTGTTTCTATTGGGGTTCAAAGGCGGATATTTCTTCGGGGTCAAACGCATAGTTGTTACTTTGTCCAACTTCCAGGGTGCAGCGCGCGCTAGTACTCGGTTGCGGACTGAGTCTGCTTCTGACCATTGACACTCCTGACACGCACAGCCGGAAACTGCTTTTCATTCGTTGCCAGAGTTTTATTGTATTCGCCCAAAGTTGCCGTTGCTAGTAGACGAAAACTCAGGCCCTTGATGTTGTCGATGTTTGGCAACTGCGCGAAAGTGGCTGCAAACGTTGAAGTAAATGTGTCAAGCGCAAAACTTAAGGTTGAGAAGGATGTCGATCCTGTCCAAACGTACTTGAGCGTCACGTTGTTTGCCTCTATCCGAGAATGTTGATCCGTCATGTAGCGTGATCCCCGCAGCAATGCTATTAGCAAAGAACCATTTGAAGTTCTTAGTTGTCTCGTTGTGGAAAAATGCGATCGCGACAGGAATGTTGGCCCCGTTACCATCCTTGCCAATGACCAACAATCACACACCATTGCACTGTTCATTCTTCATGTGTGTACCATCGCATTCGGGCACGGGTCCCCAGTTGTCTTGAGATGCCACTAGCGCACCGAAACTCAGGAACAACCGAAAAAACGCCCTTTACTATCCAACTGGCAGCAAACTCTCGATCCAGGATTGAGCCGCTCGAACGACCGCAGGAAAGCTGGTAGTTTGGCATAGCTACCATAATCTCCTGTTATCATTTTCTTTGTTTTGACTATTGCTCTGTATAGTAGCGCGGGTCGGTCATCCGCGTTCACGTTTTCCACCACCTTCAACGCCGAGGCCACACGAGCACGTGCGCTGCTCAGGCCTTTCACAAGGGTGCCTCTAAATCCGAGTAGGTTTGTCAGGATCTCAGCGGACGCCTCGCCAACAGAGTCACAGCTCGGCGAATGCGCCAGTTCTACCGAACGGACGAAAACGGCACCCTCAGGACAGAATTCGATCTTCGTGCTGGCGCGTTTCGTCGGCAGCTTTTTACTCAAAGAAACCACCCAAGCTCAGAACGCCTCAGACTTACATCCCCAGACGTTTTTGTGACCGGAATGCCCTACCTGCACGATGGTCTTGTTTTCGTTAAAGGCATATGCGTAGAAACTCAGTAGCGACTGGAGCCGAGGCAAACACGCCGTTTTCCTTGATGGCCTCCCTTCTAAAGTGCTCGTGTAGATTTACCTTGCCTGTTTCCATGCTCGAAGGAAAGTGTGGCTAAGAATGCACACCAAGTGTGAAACCAGTCCTCGAGCCGGTCGTACTCGGTCTTTATAATGCCGTAGCTTCAAATAACAGACGAATCAAATGTATTTATATACCACCTGTCGCAATTTGGGCCGGCGTCGATAATGTTTGATGTATTTGTGGCCGGTGGTGATAATTATCCCCAGTATAGCAGCATCCCAGTAAACGGGTTGCTTTGGGGGCGATACGAACTCATTTTAGTGAAATTGGATACGGATGCCCCCCACGCCAAAGCGGACTGAATAATCAACTGCGTCTATATAAATGTCATTTGTCACTAATTATGTAGTGTTGTTGTGATGTTTCCCCCCTCCTTGTAGTGGGCCTACTTTGGCTCGCCACTTTAGCTTACACGTGTTCGCACGTGTGTGAGGAAGCGTAGCTTAGTTTAAACTAGAGTTAATTATACTCGGGCCTCCGAGTATAGATTAATCTAAGTAAACGATCCAAATAATGTTTTTGGGTTAAAATGAGAATTGCTATTTTTGTTTTATGCTTTCTGACTTTTTCTCAATGTAATATTCTAAGTACGGGATCTGCGAACGGCTGGTTGGCAGAATTCTACAGCTATGTATGTCGCTCATTGGCTAAGAGATGCTGCCTTCAACCGATAGGATTCCTCAATCTCTAAGGATCACGCGTCATGGTGACCGTAAATGTATATAGCTTTTGATGTGTCTTACACCAAGGTCGAGAAAGTCTTACGATCATCTAACAGCCGCCGTGTCTGTTAGAGTTACAAGCGACTGTAGCCACTTGTGCGTGTAACCCTGTTACACTCTTGCTACTGCTCTTTGGTACGTCGATTGCCACGGCACTCTTCTTCCCACAAACGTTTTATCCGTGTTTTTTGCTGGAACACTCCGCAGCTAAACTACCTCCCCCATTGGCACTCTTGGTATAACATGTAGTATTTTGCTATACGGCTGACTTGGTTTCTAGCTTTCTAGTTTCGCCAGCTCTCCAAAACAAGCTTTATATCTTGCCCGGCCCCATGTTCTACCCCTTCCTACGTAACGAACTCAGTTACTGTCGGGTTATCGAATCTACGACCAATGCTCCAACTTGAAGAATAGGGATTTCCATATCTGACTGCATATCCACACAGTCACATGCCCCAAAGTATATATACTGTCGCCCGTGAAAGTGAGTGGAGTCACAACCTGACCTTAAACGATAACGGGCGGACACTCGCGCGTTGGCTCTCGCCTGCGGACTTAGCGACGGCACTTCGGAGGGCCCGCCCCTCTCTCTCTTCGCTCGGGGATCCCTGCTGCGCGGCCTGTCCCACCCCCTCGAACCTTGCGCTAAGTCCTCGGCTCGGCCAAGCGCGGTGTCTAGACAAAAATTAGCGGGTTGCAGCGCTGGCATCTGCTCGCTCGCACAGACACGCCCCCGCCTGTTGGTGATCGGAGGACGCATTGAGTGAGCCTCGCGCTTGCTTTCGCTCGCCCTTGCTCGTGCTCAGCATTTTGGTCTCCCTAAAGCGAGTGTGTTGCATTCCGCAGCCATACCGCTGTGATAAGGCTCGGTGGATTTCGCCACCGAACCCATGTCCAGATGACCCGTGTCAAAATCCAGGATGCTGACCCGTATCAATCAAGCAGACTTCAAGGACCCGTATCAATCAAGCAGACTTCAAGTACACGAGCCGTGCGACGAAGGAAGCTGAGCCCGAGGTCTGGGCGAAGCTCCGCTCAGACTCTGGGCTTGAGCGAAGGCTGTTTCAGACCCGAGATTCTGATGTTAGGTATCCCAGGTCTGAGCTGACCCCAGAAGGCTGGTAGAAGCTGTGTGGAGCCTGAGCTGAGCCTCGAGCGCGATGACCGGAGCCCTCGCTCAAGTCGAGGAGCTGGGCGGATCCAGATGGAGTTTGGGTTCGACCTCCCCGGTGGTCATGGAGCCGTCGGCCAAGATGCCGAACTGAGTCGAGGAGCACTTGTCCGAGCGTGGTCTTGCCGAGCCCGAGTCCAGCTTTTACTGTGATCATGGAGCCTTCGCCCAAGTCGACGAGCTGGGCGAAGGAACGTTCTGAGCGGAGTGACGTGAAGTCCGAGCCCGGCCTCGAATGTGATGTTTGGAGTCTTTGCCCAAGTCTAGAAGCCGGGCGGAGTGGCATGGGTCTGAGCGGAGTTGTCGGAGTCCGGTTGAAGTGCCGGGTGAAGGGTCGCTGAACTTAAGTCCAGCCAGTGGTACGGACGGCGAAGTTGGTGGCACCGGCGAGTACACTCATCCGGTGTATCAGCCATGAACCAGCCTACATTGGGTGCGACCGCTCAAGATCGCGGACACTTCAGGCGGATCTCAACGGCCTCCAACGGCTCCCGCCGCCCGCCGACGTGGAGCCGCCGCATTGGCCAAGTCCAAAGATTCCGGGGGGATCTTCAACGGCGCCCGGTAAGCATTCAGCCGACGCTCTTCGCGCAGCCAGTCAGTGTGTACCCAGGGGGATATCGCGCCTCCACTTAGTGAGTCCTAGTTTGTGCATGCGTAAACATTTAAACAGAGTTCGTTTTGACCCGAAGGACGCAAGTGGTGGAGGTCTTTGGCCAGAAGGTGTCTTGGCGATCATCCACACAAATTAGCTAACATATCAACGTTGTCAGAGTGCTCCGGTGCGACGGCAGTACGGTTATTTCATATTACTGTTACATCGTCGGGTGTATTTCATATTTTCGGGTGGAAGGTGATCCATTCTAAGGTTTAGACAGGGTAATTGTATTTTGTGCTTGGGGGCATTGGCGTGCCCCGGTGCAATGTGTGATTATTAGTATCGGTTCATTCCGGACCTGATGCGCGGGTAATCCCAGTGTGTGTGTGAGTGCCTTGGATTCGGACTAGGCTCAAACCGAGTCACTAACTCCAGACCGGGTCGTCGCTTGACCCGGTGAGAAGAAAGGATAAGCTGGTACGAACCTCGCCCAGGCCCAGAGAAATAAAGGCGATCTTGGCCCAGACCCAGGTCGACCGGTAAAGAAGGGGTGTTGTGGTTCTGAGCCGGAACCAAAGAGAGGAAGTGGAGGATGTATTGTGTGTTATGTCGTGTTCATTAAGGAAACCCCGGAGCATTTCGGGCTGTGGACACGTGCGGACTGGGACTCGCCAAGTGGGGAGCGAGTTTCGTCTGGGAACACCTCCGGAGACCTTCAACATCGACAGCAGCTGGTGTGGCCGACGCGAGGCTGGGCCGACAGCGTAGCCGTGATCAAACGAACCGCCAAGGGGATCCCAGAGTGAGGAACACACGCCTCGCCCGACCCAAGTCGGAGCTGGGCCCAGCGTTCAAGCGGCTAAGCCTAGCGAAGTGCAGTGGGAGTGTTCGCTCAGTGGAAGGAGCTGAGAAGAACTCTTGCAGCGCTAAGCAGGGCTGAGCCAAGGTCGAGCGATCTAGCTACCTGAGCAAAAGGCACGGGGCACCACGCTTGTAGCCCATGGTGGTGGGATCAACCGCTTACCACAAGTTCGGACGTTCCGGCGCATGACGCTTTGTATGACTATGTTATCGAGTATTGTAGTTCCCTAAACAGCTTGCTCAACACGCATGTTACGCCTTGCATTGGCACCTCATTGTTCCTCAACTGCTTCCACGTTAGAAGCTGCTTTGCCTCATTAAGGGTATCTCACCACAACAAACGCTATTCGAGTATGCAATCTATATCGAGGCACTGTTTCCTTGGTTGTGGCAGCCACACCTGTGACGCCCTTGCTCATTCCCCGTAAAACAGGCTTTGCTGCTCATTAAAACAGTGTATCGTCGTAATAAAAGGCCAGCGAAATGTCTATTTATCCTGTAATTCGAGAGCCTGCAACCTTTCACCACAACAAATCATCAAAATCTTGCGAAAAAAACGGTCGCTTACAGGGTTCACTGCACGCGACCATTATTTTTAAATTCTGCAACCACTTGTTGAAAAGCTTCACTTCAGTTGCAACTTCCGTCATGTGGAGAGAGTTTCCGAGGATGAATTCGAGCAAAGAGTGCGGCCCGAGCTGGCGAGGCGCAGCCCCTGCGGTGGCAAATGAATGGGTAGGAGGCTCCTGGCATACCGAAATCGAGTCGCTCCTTTTCAAGCAAGAAAACCGCAGCGTCCACTTTGATTAGTTTTGGTTAAGAATGTGCAACACGTAGTGTTAATGCGTCTTCAGCAAGTTTAGCAAAGGTGGTTTTGACTTACCCCTAAAATCTGGTTTGATATTCTGAGTCCGTTTAAGTTAAATTCTCAAAATTTTAGAATAAAGCAATCATCGACAGTCATTCTATTGCAGCACGGTTTCAAACAAAAAGATGCTTATAAACCTAGTGCGAATCAGGATTTAACCGCATCAATCGCAAGGAGCGGGTCTTGTGCTTCGTTTAAGCTACCGAACGCCCCCGAGATGTTAAGAAATTGCGGAGTAACACCGGCCGAGAAAAAATAAGGGGCGAAGCATCGCATTTGCAGGGTTAGGGATACATATGGCACGAATAAGCTCTCTTTCATCTTTGTAAAGAGTATTTTTAGTCTCAAATCTGATCATTTTTGATAACGCTGCGAATTTAAACCTAACACACCCACTAGGCTCCGCGAAGGCTGGGATAGGAGGTTTTTGGCGTGGAAGCAAGTAATATGTACTTAAGTATTATATTTTGTACTGAAACTAAGCTTATCACATGAATTGATTGCAATTTGGATAGTGCGTAGCTGGGTGATATAATCTTGCATGAAGAACGTCTGTCACTAGGGCTCCGCGAAGGCTGGGATAGGAGGATTTTGGTATAAACCCCCTCTTTATTTTTTTGATTACTTCTATTTTTGGCTACGGCCATCTCCTGCGGCTCCTTCGCAGCCGCAGCATTTGCCCGGAAAATGACCTTAAGACTGTAGATGCCAGAATTCAACTGGCAACGCATTACAAAATACAAAAAGCGAACCTTGACTGAGATCTGTTTGCAGCTTGTAGAAGCTTTCGACTTGAAAATGCAAATGATTATCTCTAATGCTATTACAGGCTGCCTCAATCATTGCCTTTGCTTCACTTGTCGGTAGCCCACCAGTTGGATCTGCCCACGCATATAGGGCCCAGTGCGGCACCGGAGTCGCACCGGTTTTAAGAAAAACTACCAGTTAGATGTCAAGAGGGGTCATCGTTTGACTTGACGTACCACGGATAATCCTATTTGGTCTGCGATAGCAGCACTAACGTTGCTTCCTATCCTACTATGAATTGACTTGCTTGATTTTCGTCTGAAAATTGCGTGAAGAAAATCCGCACCTGGCATAGTTTTGTAGTGGGTCGCCAAAGCACTCCTACCACTCAGTTAGGTATTCGAAAAGCATTAACAAAGTAACCAAAGAGGGGATTACATATATGCGTTTTTTTTTCTGCACTTGCTTTGCATCCGTCCGCTTACAAGCCACCAAAGTCGTCCTGAAAGGGAGACTATCCGTGATCAAGTTGGTACAACCGAGCTAACCATTGATACCTACTAAGTAGTTGACATAAAGTATTTTATATTTTACGTAACTTACTTTTTACTTTATGTTGTTTCACGCAGTCCTCCCAGCCTAACGCAACGCACCCTTGTTTCGTTCAAAAAATGAGTTACAGGTAACATTTGCTGTACTATCCCATGACACCTTAGGCAACGTTCGCCCAACTCACTGCCCGCCGTGGGCAGAGGGTCGTATTACCGGCCAAATCCATGAACTACCGGTATTAATACTAATACTATTTTTTGGATTTCAAGTACTTCTCCGGTCCGGAAAAGAATTAACAGTCAGGTTTTTCATGAAAAACCTAACTGTTTGATTGGTCGAAATACCCTGCTATGCCACATTTCATTGGACAAACTCTAACATCAGTGATTTCTATGAAACACGATTGGCTGTTTTTCTGTCGTTGGAATACTCGTTGGTTTACAGCATTATATCACAGAGATAAACTCTTTTTCCGCTTTCTGGAGTGTATCTCCAAATTTTAATCTGATCAATTTTGATGGTGCAGCGAATTTAAACCTCACACCTGTGAAAACCGATTGTTTAAACCGACTGATAACCACCTTAAATGGCGGGAAAATGCATTCATGAAAAATACTACATGATACCGCGGATCTAGCGCTTTAATTTCAGGACATCCACATCTCTGTTGGAGCAGTAGAACGCAAGCTACAGTCTGATTAGAGAACTGTTAATTCTTTACCGGACCGGAGAAGTAGTGGTCCAACAAGCGTTCCGAGATATCAAGTATTAGTATTACTACTATTTGCATTAATACTCCAGTAATACAAAAATGGTCCGTCTTTGTCCAAGAGCGGTGGTACAATGTACCGAGTTAGCTGAGTGAAGGCGGGTCAAAACTCGATTCGCCACCGAGGCTACTTTCTACCCAGAATGCGAACACCAGCCAGTCGACAGTTGTCGGTACACTGACGGTGGAAAGTGTGCGCAGGGTTTGCCGACGGGATTAACCAGAACAAGTTGCGTCATTAGTCAGTTGCATAGATCGTGAAAGTTTGAAGTGCTAATGTGTGTCGTTGCGACGTGGTACTGTGGCAGCAAGGCAATGACAAGTGTTCCATCAAAGGATAAAAGTGAAATCAACACCAGTGGATGCAGACCTGGAGGTGCCTAACAGTTAACAGTGCCATTATTCAACAGCATCCACCTCTTATTTTGGTAGCGAAAAGGTATCATTTGGTATTACAAATAATACAGAAAATTGAAGCGGTATTAATACCGATGATACTGATACAGAATTCCAAAAAGCAAGTATTAGTATTAATACAAATCGGTATTAATACGAAATAGTATTATCAAATAATACAATACTTTTAGTGCGACTACGCATCATACTGCGGATCTTAGCCAGAGGCATGGACACCGCGGAGTCCGTGGTGCACGAGGGGAGCGCCTGGGCACTCAGTCGCACATCACGGATACTCGCACACCTTTGAGCGACGGTGTTGATAGCTTTGCCAACCTAGACTACGACGATGTCAGTTGTTGCAAGTTGACGAGTTTTAATGAATGTACTCGGAAGTCTCCTCGAAATGTACTCGAAATTAAGGACGAAGGGGGTAATACATGTAAACAAAGTTTTGTATCCGTGGATTCCCACAAGCGAAAAAAGTGTTTCCGGCCGTAGTTACAGTTTCATCGGTATTGGTGTGAATTCAAATCGGCACGGGAACAAGATCTTCCCAAGTGGTGCGCCTTGGTTTGAAGGTATAGACTCGACGAAGAAGCGGAGGGGCTGCAAACAGGAAAATCGTCGACAGCACATGCTCATCCAGCCCACCCATCGAAGAGAGTGAAGCATTTTCTTGATGTTTTCTCTTGCTGCTTGACTCCTTTGCAGGCGCCGGGGCAATCACGCTCAGTAGCGCAACTTTTGTCTCGATCGGCAGCTTTAACGCTCCCATAATGGGCTGAAGATGATATTTTCGAAAATTACTCACATCAGCGCGGTAGCCTCCCGGAGCCACCACGTCGAAGTACTCCAGGGTCTTGTTCAGCTCCAGCATGCGCCGCATCGCGTTGATCTCATCCTCAGAAGTTGGTCCGTTGCGCACCTCACCAGTTCCATCGTCCCAATCCCTGCCGCAATCGAATAATTGCAGTCGAAGACGCCGAACGCACTCCGCTAGTGGGTTACTGTTGTCGCTTAGCCTTGTCAACAAGGACAGAACAGCATCCCAGTCGCAGCCCAGCTCTGGTAGTCCTTGGTTAGTCGCGCGGTAGTCGCAAAAGTTGAGTCGCACCTCGACCCGGTGTCTGCACAGAGCCAACTCATCCAAGTTCGGGCAGTATTGAAAAATCATGCGGTCATCCGGTTGCAGTTGCGATTCTCTGACGGAAAGAATCTTCTATGGCAACCCAACGGCTGCTAAAAAGTCTGGCAGCCCATCAGGTCCAACTTCGCTCTCGCTCGCGAATGTTAGCGTCAGTGATGTTACTCCACGGGAGCTTGCTTTCGTCGCGTTTGTTTGCGAGAACATGAGGTCGCGTCGTTGGACTTTGTAATAACCCCCGCAACGTGCCGAGCAAACAGCCGAGATGATACGGATGACACTCGCTGAGTGTAGGCTCTGACACTACGGAGTCATGGGCCGCATGAGGGCGGCAGGCAGTAGCGATGCGAGCACAATCAGATTGCAGTACCCGTCGATGCAGAAGCGCAAGTGGAGCCCTCTATGTGGGTTTGACCCATGCTGAGCGCAATCGCGTCGTCTGATGCGCGATTGCACCACGGTACGACCCCTGGCACGACTCCGCAGTCGAGTGGGTCGTGGCTGGACGTGATCTTAGCGTCGGCGGTCAAACAGAGACGAGCGGTGAGCAAGCAGGGAGAACAGCGGCCAAGCACAGAGATGAGCAGTGGTGCGAGAGAAATGTCGCCGCCGCGAGTCGCTGGGGCATTCCCTGGGGCGCACTTTGAGATTTGCACTCATTCAGCCACATCGAGCGCGTTGGAAGCAGACCGCGACCATCCTCGATCGACGAGCGACGCAAGGAGCGCAGGAGCGACGAACAAGGAGCCCGAGTGCTGCGAAGAGAAGGGCAACGACTACGGCTGTGAGGAAGGCGAGCAGTGCGTGCGGCAGTG
>JAIKVH010000929.1:0-11038 GCA_024679275.1 Phytophthora niederhauseri
TGAACAAAGTCAAGAAACGGCAACGAGTTCCTGTCAGAGCATCACCAATGTCGCTATCGAAGCCGACAAAAATGATGGAGTATCTTCATGGTGACTGCATTTCCAACGAGACTATGCGCGTGTGGTTCATGGCCACGAGCTCGCTGTGCTTCTATGGCATGTGTCGAATCAATGAGGTATTGTAAATGAAACGTGGCGATATTCAGCTGGGTCTTGAGCGTACATCGTCGGCAGACGCGACAGCTACCGTACGCTTCGGGTGCTTTACAATTCGCGACCGGAGGACCGACCATGACCCCCACGGAAGCCGAACGTATAATCTACACTACCTCCCGAAAGATGAAAAAGCTGCTGAAGCAATTACCTACATTCAACGCTGACTAGACTACTCAGCGGTCAAGCTGAAGCACACATAGACCCGCGACGAGTTCATGTTTCCGTCACTTACGCGCGTGCCCAGGGATACTGTGAAGCGCCAACGCATAACAACCACGAAACCGACCGAAGACTCGTTCAAGCGTGTTGGGATTAAGTGGGGCACTGCGATGACGGAGAACAATTTTACGCAAGTACTGAACATTGTTGCTCGCGCAAGCAAAATCGACAAGAGCGTACTCGGAGATAGTGTGTGATTTACTTCGCATTGCTTTCGTCGAGGTGCGGCGCAGTACCGCTTTATGTTTGCACCGGAGAAACGGCGTTGGTCACTCAAAATGGTGAAGTGGTGGGCTGGATGGGCCCAGAAAGAGCAGAATGAAACCGTGCTTCGCTATCTGCTAGATGATGTGCTGGATCGCGAGGAGAGCCAACTGGGCGACTCACTAGCTCCCGACATTATTGATCATACGAAAGAAATGTTCATTGACGCCACGCGTATTCGTGAGTATCGATCGTACTCCCTCCGCGAGCCCGAACGATACCAGTGCTAGTCATGGAGCGCTAGCCGGGTCCCAGGCCACTGAAATGAAGATGGAGCTGAAAGCTGTCCTTCGCGAGGTCCTAGCGGAAATATCTGGTACTCAACACAAGTCTCAAGACCTCCGAGCCAGCGCACATGACGAGTCTGAGTCGATGCTGACGTCTGAGCTACCCGAGGCGAAGACGTGGAGAGATTATGTGACTCAGTATTGGAAAAGTGACCCCTCGTGCCACCAGTACAGAGCAGGTGTTGACATGTTCCCTCACGAAGTGAAAAAGTACAAGTCGCGTTTGTCCAAGATGAAGCTGATCGCCGAATTTGTTCGCTCCAACTTTGACGATGATATGGACAAGTTTGAACGACGCGATGATATGGACAAGTTCGAACGACAGTTTTCGACCATTATTGAGGGTAAGCTGACGGTGAACAAAATATGCGCACAAATTAGAGCTCAACGAAGGTAGCGGTGCTGCCGTTGGTGCTACTAATGTGGCTACTGTATCTAGTTGGTTTGACTTGTACATGTGGCTTCGAGGAACGTATAACGATGCATCCAATACACAACTAGGACAATAGTGCTCTTTGTTGAAATGTGACACTTCTGCACCGAGCCAATCTGGGTCATTTAGGCAGAATGTAGACATGTGTCAATTAGGCAGATAATAGATCGTCAGGGCGACTTGCTGCGACTCAACCATAAGGCCTACCAAGAACTGTTCTGTAGTCTGTCTAGTGCCCTTGTCGCTGACGCGCGCCTTCTCTGCTTTGCGCGCTCCGCTGCCGTAGCAACAAACTGCATCTCCGTAGTCTCTTCTCCTGATCCAGTCTCCGCCTGAACGCTGGACTCGCGTCCTCGCTTTCGAAGCTGTGGCGCTGCGGATGGCGGCGTGCTTCGGCTGCCAGTATCTTCATCCGTGGCCGTACCAATTGACGAATACGCTGTCTCGCTTTGGTGTTTGACGATCACACCAGTGTTCAACCACGCGTAGCTAGACACTGCATCTGCGTCGAAATGCGTGCAGACGTCGAAGGCTAACTTGAAGTCTTTTGGCAAGCATCAGCGGTAAAGTTAGACCAGTTCTCATCAGCCGATCTCTCGTGAGCCTTCATTTCGACGTAAATGGCATGTGCTTCGGTATCCGTGTCCATTGCCAACAGCGTTCCGGTCGCGTCTAGTTGCCGAACAGCGTCGCGTCTAGTTGCTGAACAGTATCCTTGACAATGCGGTTGACCTGGTCTCGAGCGCGCAACGGCACAGTATTGGCAATTTGTGTGCCCATGCACTCGATGACAGAGATCGCGTGTGCTACAGCAACGCCACAATCGTCCCGCGTACGCGCGAGCCCCATGCCATACACTTCGCTTGCAAGTGTACACTTCAGTAGCTCATCACGACGTGTATTCCACCCTTCAACAAGCTGTTGCACCTCTGGGGCTAATGTCGGAAGCGAATCCGACGCCTCTGGAGCTTGAGAAATGACTTGAGGTGTGGCCACTTCGGCAACTAGCCGAGGGTAGCGTGAACAATCTTGCCGGGCGTCACGAATCCCATCCGCGGCGAGGTTGAGAGGAAAGTGATCGTCCTTGTTCTGCTTCATGTAGTCGTATCTTGTACTCTTCGGTAGTTGCATCCATAACTTCCGTAGCTTCTTCCTCGCTCGAGTTAGCAGCCACTTCTCAGTTTTCTCTGAGTCAGTTGCACAGCGCGAAGCAAAGTGCGCAGCATTGGGTGAATGCAGGTCGGCCCCGTGTTCCTTCACCCACGCCCAGAATCCCAGGTGGCACTGCATGAGGCTTCAGCAAGGACTTCAAGGCTTATCAGTCGTCTTGAAGATTTGCGCTTGATTTGGATAATGAGGGATCGCCAACTGCCTCAGTTCGACAGGGTGCTCAGGTGTCCCAGTTCATTTAGCTGCATGTGTGTCTCATTACGCTCTGCCACTGAGGTGTGACAACAAGGCATCGTTTTGGTTCTAAGCCTCATACAAATACAGTGTGTCTGCCTCTAGTGGCGATTAGACTGGAGCTGACTATGACCATACAAATACAGTGTGTCTGTCTCTAGTTACGATTAGACTGAAGTTAAGTATGTTCATACGAATATAGTGCGTCTGCCTCTAGTGACGATTAGACTGAAGTTAAGTATGGTCATACAAATGCAGTGAAAAAGAAAACGATGGAGACTGGAGGTCCGTAAAGTTTGGGAACACGTTAGTGTCGACGCCCACGTACCGCAGCCGATAGACGAGTTGAGGTGAAATGTCGTTGCGGATTAGAGCCCTTTGAATGTCCTCGTCAAGCACGGTGCACACTGGGCAGAGTATCATGCCTCGCACCCGCGTCACTTGCTCTCGGCTCAACTCGAGACATATGCGTAGAGGCACTCGTAATGGAACACATGATCGCATCCCGTGTCTTCCGAGCGCTGCCCTCTGCGTCCTGGTGTTTCGTTCCCGCACACAGCGCAGTCCGGTGGAGGCGTCCCATGAGCTCGCATACCCGGAACGACCACGCGGCACATGGGACACATCGGGGACATGAATGTGCTTCGCTCCAGGCAGGTGCTGTCGAAAAGAACGTCGCAACGCTCGTTGTGCGCTGGACAGCCCAGCATTTCAGCGCGAGGAAATGTCTCGTAGCAAATAACGCATTCTTGCTTGTCCTCTGCCTCGCCCTGCCCTTGTCGGTTCTGCTCCGCTTCACCGGGATCTTGACCGTCTTCCATCAGGTCAATAACACTAATAGAGTCATCATTGTTCATGCTCACTTGACTTGAGGCGGGAGAAACAGGAGCTGAGGTAGTGTCAATCGGTGGTGCTTCAGCTTCTCCGAGCTCGGTGTCCTGTTCTTGGGGGGCTTCATTCCCCTCATTTTGAGCCGATTCGTCGCGACGTTCCTGCTCGAGCAGGAGCTGGCGCTGCCTCCGAGCGCGGCGGTGGGCTTCCACGTCAGCCTCGGTACGTCGGCGAGCGACGATTTCACGATGCCCTTCTTGGGCAAAGCGCAGGCACCGCTGTGTCAACTGGTGCCGCGCCATGCCTTGCCTGCCACCGCCGACGGGTCGATTGCATCTAGGGCAAGGCACCCTAGCAATCCCCGGTCGGCAGTTTCGCTGGTGTCGAAGCAGGTTGTCCCGTCGTGTAAACGGGAACTCACACGTGTCACACACGAACGACGTGTTGTTGGACGACATCTGCGTACGTATTGTAGTGTTAGTATTCGTAAGTAGAGGTACTCGTTCGCATTGTACCTGTTGCTTGAGCAACATTTTGCGGTTGCCCTGGTGAAGAAAACTCTGGACGGCGGATTCGATAATGAAATCAGCTTGTCCCCTTGCCCATCAAACCCGCGGATGTCACTGGGGCAACAATTCTGCCAGGCGCCGACTCTTTGCACGGCCGCACGCCGGAGAAGTCCTACTTCTGAACTACAGGCGCAATGAAGAAGCTACTAGCATCAAAATATTAATACTGGGGTAGGAAGCAACGTTAGTGCTGCTATCGCAGACCAAATAGGATTACAATGGGATAGGAAGCAACGTTAGTGCTGCTATCGCAGAGCAAATAGGATTATATCCGTGGTACGTCAAGTCAAAATATGACCTCTCTTGACACCCAACTGGTACATTTCCAGAAACCGGTATGACCTCGGTGCCGCACTGGGCCCTCCAAAAGGTTTATATGCGTGGGCAGTTTGAACCGGTAGGATACTCATCACACCGGTACGACCCCGGTGCCGCACTGGGCAGTTTGAACTGGTATGGGTCAGTAGCATATACCGAACCGGATGGAACGATATAAAGCGAATGATTGAGCCGAACGGACAACTACAGGACTGTAGTAGCATACAAACGAGCTACATCTCGAACAAGGTTCGTTTCATTACTGTGTATAATTACTGCCTAGTCGTATCTTGCATCTTCGCCGTTGAGGTGAATGACCGGGCAGATGCTGCGGCTGCGAAACAGGCGCAGGATATGACTGTGGATCGTAAAAATAGTAGTAAAGGAGTTTATCCCAAAAATCTCCGATCCCCGGAGTCCTAGTATCCGTGGTACAGTGTACGTCAAGTCAAACGATGACCCCTCTTGACATCAAACTGGTTTATTTTCTTGAAACCGGTACGAATCCGGTGCCGCACTGGGCTCTCCAAAACGTTTATATGCGTGGGCAGACTGAACCGGTGTGAGTCAGTAACATATATCCAACATGGAATGAAGTAAAGTGAACGATTGAAGCGGGCGAACTAATGTAGAAGCACAACAAAGGTAGCATTTTCATTTCCGACAAACTACAAGCAAGGTTCGCTTCATTACTGTGTGTAATTACTGCCTAGTCGTATCTCGCATCGTCGGCGATGAGGTAAATTAACGGGCAGATGCTGCGGCTGCGAAGTAGGCGCAGGATATGACCGTGGATCGTAAAAAAAAAGGTAATAAAGGGGTTTATCCCAAAAACCTCCTATCCCAGCCTTCGCGGAGCCCTAGTTAACGTACTTCAAAAGCTATCGCGATTGAAGGAATGTATGAATGTAATTCAAGAATGTACCTTAGTTGGAACGAAGTCCCCATTATAATGACTTGGTACCGGTATACCTCTCCTTACCGTAGTTTCTGGTGATTGATTGGATGAAATAGGTAGGTTTAGCGTTGCAATGTATAGCGGGGGGCGCCGCCCTCGACCTCCCCGAATTTACTTGGGTATAGTGAGCTTTTGGGCCCCTTGGACGGGGTCAAGATACTCCTTATAGATTTTCAGTAAGGGCACTGTCATCGGAGGGCCTTAAAGTAATGGTACATAAGTGCACGGCGCCCCTTCGTCTCGCGGTATCACGGCGGTATGAACACGTCGGATCGCCAGTGGGGCGCTGCCGTGACAAGCCACTGCTCGATGTTAAAGAAGCCACTACTCGGCTCCTCGGCGTCGCTCGCTATCAAGGATGAGCATAGATGTATAGAGAGCGCTATGGTGATCCAAAGAGGTGCTGCAGTTGGTCATCTGCGGATTAAGGCTAACCGGGGTAGCTGCTCACATGGCTACAGGGTCACACAATATTAATGCAGTGCAACTAACTACCTGCATATATCCAGCGTAGATTCTTCGCTCTAGTGTCGAATGTACGGCATTAATGGCAACTAGCAGCATATCTACAGTAACGCATTCACTCAGGTTTCGCCCAAGTGCACTTAGATTTATGTTTATATGCTTCCCTTTGCCCAAGCAGCGCTAATGAACAGGCGTACCGCGTTCGGAGGGCACACCCTACTCCCAAAATGAAGAGCTTTTCATCTAACACACCAAGTGGGCCTGGTAAGCGGAGCTGATGCAGTGCTCGCCCCGAGTGCAACCGGCGTTAACAGCTAAAAGTAAAAAAAAAAACATCTAAAAATATGTTTACCGGTATTGGTGCTCGGCATAAAAAATATCACGACTAGGCTCCCTAAGCTCGTAAAGGAGATGCTTGGGGACGTCGTCGAAGGTACGGTCTACCGTACATTATAGGCCGGTCCATTAGCAACTCGACCTTGAGCTGCTCAGCTAGTATTATTATTGTACTCGTCATTAGACATTGGACCAACGTCCATACACAAACCCAATCAACTAATTCACCAACTCACCAAAAGAAAGACATGTTCTAGGGGTATTTTCACGAGTAGATCTCAAAAACGCGGTCAGATTTCGCAAACTCGCAGTATTAATAGTTTTGGAGCTATTGTGGTTTTCAAGCTTTTTGCTGTCGGTTTTAGCTGGCTATCTCGGACTGGTCCGTTTTATAATTTGGCCTATAAGTGGGACAGGGCTGTAGTATATCGGACCTCCCTCCCCGTTTTGGCATCGCCCACGACCACTAGATATTAAACCAGATCCATCAGCCAGAGAGTGCAGACTCCTGCTCGCGCCCGACGGCGCTTACTCCAAGTGGCGACATCCAGTCCAAGAGCATGAAGCACCCGCTTGACCCGGTCACAGCTGATGAGGTCCGCGCCGTCAAGCAAGTGCTCACGGACGCCGGGTGCTCGAGCCCAGAGCTGGCTACGCGTACGTGATGCTGTTCGAGCCGGACCACGCGACGCTGGCCAAGTTCGATGCCGGTGAGCTGGCGGAGATCCCGCGCGAGATCGGCGTGCTCGTGCTGGACCAGGTCACCAACATCGCGCGCGACTTCGTGGTGGACGTCGTGGCGCGTCGCATCATCGAGGACGTGGAGCTGGACCCCAAGACCGACGAACAGATCCCGATCCTGGACCAGGACTACTGGGACGGCGACTCCATCTGCAAGACCGACCCGGCCTACGTGGCGGCGCTGGCCAAGCGCGGCATCACAGACCTGGACATGGTGGGCGGCGAGCAGTTCTCAAGCAGTTCTCGGCCGGCGTATTTGGCTACGAGGACGAAGAGGGCAACCGCATGATCTGCGTGCTGAGCTTCCTCAAGGTCGAGAACACGCACGCCATGTACGGCCTCCCGACCGACGGCCTCGTGGCGCACGTCGACCTGACGAACCACAAGGCGCTCAAGCTCGTCGACACGGGCTACACGCACATCCCGATGGAGTCAGGCGACTACCTGGACCCGAAGGTCACGGGCCCCATGCGCACGGACATGAAGCCGCTGCACATCAAGCAGCCCGAGGGCGCCAGCTTCACGGTCAAGGACAACATCGTGTCGTGGCAGAACTGGGAGATCCGCGTCGGCTTCAACGGCCGCGAGGGCCTCACGCTGCACGACATCTCGTTCAGCGACCGCGGCCGCAAGCGCAAGATCCTGAACCGCGCGTCCGTGTCCGAGATGGTGGTGCCCGACGGCGAGCCCTCGCCCACGCACGACTGACAGAACTACTTCGACGCCGGCGAGTACCAGTTCGACCGCCTCGCCAACTCGCTCGTGCTGGGCTGTGACTGCCTCGGCAGTATTCAGTACCTGGACACGACGGTCGTGGACGAGTTCTGCGAGCCGTTCGTGATCAAGAACGCCATCTGCATGCACGAGGAGGACTTCGGCAGGCTCTGGAAACACACCGACGTGCTGGCGTCGCCGTCCACGGGCACCGTGCGTCGCCAGCGCCGCTTCGTGGTCTCGTTCTTCGTGACGGTGGGCAACTACGACTACGGCTTCTACTGGTACTTCTACCTTGACGGCAGAGACGAGCTGGATTGCACAGTTGCAGGCATCGTTGAGCGGCTGGACAGCGGGCTCTATTACAAGCATCAGCGTCAGTACGTGCTGCTTTCGGCCAGCCTGAATGTTAGCAGATTGCGGACAAGACTATCAGATCGATGACACGAATGGAAGCTTAGTGGACATGTTGGCCTATGAAATATTGCAGCGTGCCTGCAAAGCGGGATTGAGATAGACAAGGTTAGTGCACTGCAACATATGAACGAGAAATGAATCTAACAAACGCCACCTCTGCCGCTTTGATCCCGCTATACGTGCTTTGTTTGATCAGGAGTCGGGCTCATTATCAATCCACCTCCAAGGCACTCGGCTGATCCAACTTCTTCTACTTTCCTGCTTCTGACAAGAGCGATGAGTTCTCAGGAACTGAGCCACGAAACCACTGAGACGCAAGTACAGCAGACCGTAAGCGCAGGTACACCTTCTCCGTGGCCGGTGGAAGATATTCGAGCTGCTGCCAGCGGCTCCTGCCGACTCCCAGAGCGTGCCGCAGCCATTCTGGTGGTACGTGTGGGGCAGCCACATGGAAGGGCGCGAGGGGGCTGGAAGAAAGATGTACACTTCGACGTCGCTGAGGGCTATTCTGTGTTTAGAGAGAAATGCTTGGCCAAGTTCACCGAGGTATCGACTAGCCCCGATGCGCTTCGGCG
The DNA here is from genome assembly GCA_024679275.1 of Phytophthora niederhauseri. Taxonomy (NCBI): domain Eukaryota; phylum Oomycota; class Peronosporomycetes; order Peronosporales; family Peronosporaceae; genus Phytophthora; species Phytophthora niederhauseri. Next base: position 8,748 of record JAIKVH010000929.1, read on the forward strand.
GCCCATTCAGCTCCCTGAAAACGGTGCAGACATCTATCTCAAGAAAGCGCGCAATGATTCACAAGAAAGATACGTGCGGCTGTCATCCGAGAACTTCGCGGCGACACTGCTACACCGCTGGAACCTCCTGATGCAGAACGACTTAGCTCGCCTGGGTGACTTTCGCTTCGAGGCGTTTCTATACGTGGAGCGTGCAGCGGCGCCGGAGCAGTTTCACCGCGCTACAACTCAGCGTGTCAAGAACGCAAGAGTCCAGCGGATGGCTTACGAGGCCGCAAATGCTGTCAGCTTCGGTACTATCACTGCGCACCACCTTGACGTTGTACATGCGAGGCGTCCGGACAATACTGCCTTTGAGGTCCCTACGGACAACATCACCGCTCAAGCGATCGCACTCAATCAACAGCGTGAAGATATACGTCGGGCCAATGTTGCAGCTGAAGCAAAGCGACAAACCGGCAAGGTGATGATTCGCCTGAACGGGTTGTGGATGCCTGGCGAGGTGGACATTATCTCATTGCGACGCGCGATCGGACTACCCGACCACGACATCTTCACACAGGGCATCTTCCACCAGTTTAATGCAGAGGCACCACCCAACCCAACCATGCCCGATACAGATCATCAAGACGACGATGCAATGGAGGAAGAATAAGAACGTCCAAAAAGAGAATAGACCAGCGTGCACGTGCAAATCAATGTATTTGAAGTTACTCGTCGGTATTCTCGCTAATGCGCATCAAAGCGTCGAACACCTCATCCCTTAGCTGAGTGTCCTGATAACCACAGTGTCGAAAAGCCCCAAAACAACCATGATCGGTCCGGCGAGTACACGCGCGCATTACCACATCCAGAACTTGACCTGGATACAAAGGGAACACCAAATTAGCATGCTTCTGCAGCCATCGCTTGAGCAAGCCAAAGCATTGCTCGATGTGGTTCAACTGTGGACAATATGGCGGCAGAAATATGAGCCGTGCACTGCACTGGTGAATAGCTGCCTGTAGCTCCGGATAGCAATGTATCTTCGCATTGTCCATCACGACAATCGATTCGTGGAAGAGGCCACGGATTGAGCTTCGGTACAACGGTGCGCAGGAAAGCCTCGTGGAACTTCTCGCGAGTGAAGGTGCCCTCCGTCCACTCCCACCCAAAAAATCCGTGGACGTCCAATGCTGCCAGGACCGAGAGTCGCTTGCCTCGGCGAAACAGCAACTTGACCACAGCTCTTGTGTTGCGTTTCGACCACGCATAACGGCGGTAAGCATGTCGGCCATCCTTGGCCGCCTTATCGAGGAATACTAGTTGCTCCGCGAAAGAGTACAGCGGCAGTATTTTCCGTCGATATATCTCGATTTCCGCAGGAACCGCTTCTCGGGTTGCCTTCTCAAGCACCTTGCGGCTTAGATTAAGGTCGAAGTTGAGGACCCTACACAGCGTTGATGGCGATACATTCGGGAGCGTCGGAAAGTTCTTGATAATGTATTCGCGTAGCTCTTCAATATAGAAAGTTGGATGATCTTGAACATACTTCTCAACCGACGCCAACACGTTTGCAGGCCACCGCGTGTGTTGCTGCTGCTCGCAACTGTCGTTCACCGTTCCTTGTTTCAAGAAGAGCGCGTACCAGCGTCGAATTGTCCGTTCCTTTGGCCCAAGAAGCTCGGCAACATGGTCAATAGAGGCTCCGTAGACGTGTACCAACACGACTGCTCGCCAGCGGAAGTCGTCGGCGTAGGTCATGGCTCTGGGAGTGTCAATGCGAGAATTTCCAAGATAAAACTTCAAAAAAGAGCCACGATTTTTGAAAACTCGCAGAGCAAATCGCTTCAAATCCCACATGTTTGCTCGCATTGACCAATCATGAACTTCAAATTCAGAAGAAAAGAGGCAACCCTTTTCCCACCCAATTATCAAAATAAAGAAGACTTTTTCAAGCGCTAATTTGAGCACAAAGGACTGCGAATTCGCCAATTCTGACCGCATTTTTGAAATTTACGCGCGAAAATACCCCTTATATCTAACTATCGCTATAGGTTTTCCGAAACCTAGACCTCCACAAACATGCCCAAAGTGTTCATGCGGGTGATACCGTGGGAGAAACCACATTTGGACGGCTGCCACACCAGTCACCTACACAACTCCAGCAACAGTTCCTATTGAACTTATTTTCGCAAAAGTTTTCACAAAAATCGTTTTTGCCAAATTGGGGACCCGGGTGGTGGACCCGGGGGGTTTCGCAGTTCGAAGCTAGCTCGTACGGATACCCATTCAGGGAACCGATGTACTCG
>JAIKVH010000930.1:0-11408 GCA_024679275.1 Phytophthora niederhauseri
CAAAGATGTTGGATAGAGTGGCGTCTAAGTCGATTTATCCCGTGCCTTTGTGGGATACGATCAGGGCCGAAGCGTCACCTGGACTTTTTTGTGTCCCTATCCCACAAACCACAAACAACACTCGCTTCGAAAGGTCTCTAGTGCTTGGGCCACAACTTACCGTACAGCTGCTGTACGGCGGCTGCTTCCGCGAGTTTTGTCAGCCTAAGGTACAGACAATGACGATGAAATCCGCCATACCTTTGAAATCCGCCCATGTCGTTCATGCGATCAACCAATCATATCAGCGGATCTGTATACTTTGTGTAAAACGCGCACTTTCCACGTAATATATGCACTTTATCATGTACATTTTTCACTTTTATGCATACTTAAGGTCCTGATCGGCCAATGGAAATACACTCGAAATCCTTGAAGATTAGCGTTATACTGGAGGATAGTGTTCGGATAGCGGGCGGATTTCATCGTCGTTGTCTGTAGTTTATCAGTCGTTCATCCCTGAGAAACTTTGATGAATCGCTGTAAATTCATGAATTAAGAATACCTATCCTATTGTACAAGCTGCTTCAACTACCAGACAAAGCAGTCCTGCGGTTGGAAGAACGACACGGGGTGATACCGCACTGGCCGCTGCACAACGTGAAATGGCATGCGAATCTGCAGCGTGCCGTCCTCGAAGATCTGCTGCGTGGCCTCCTCCATGTTGAGCATGTGCCGCGGGAACTGCTCGGCGATCTCGAAGCGGCCGAAGGTCGGGGCTCCGCTGAGGCGCGACATCACGAGGTCCTTCTGCGTGGGCAGTCGGAAGCCGCTCACTCGGAGCACGCCGCTGTGCTCGTTCCACTGCACACGCACGTTGCGCGGGTCGATGTGGTTGAGGCGCGCGAGGAGGTAGATGCCATCCTGCCGGCGCTGCAGCTGGTAGTACGGCCGCCATACCGGCAGCGAGTTGACGTCGACGTCCAATGTCTGTGGAGAAAGACCCATAGTTCTCGGCTGAGGACGCGGGGACTTCTTCTGTGGAGGAGCAACTTTATCATCGTCATCTTCTGCTTCGTCGTCGGCCTCTTCATCTTTCGCGACTTCAGCCTCGGGCTCCATGGGCTCGTCTTCCTTGGCGTTTTCAGCCTCCTCCATCTCTTCGGCTTCCTCGTCTTCCGACACGCTGCCCTCCTCCTCCTCGTCTTCACTCTGTTCGAACAGAGCCTTCACGTGCATGTCATCGGACTCGGAGCCGCTGTCACTGGGCGTTGACGGCGCCGGTGCCTGCTCCGTATAAGCTGCGAGCAGGTCCTCTCCGAACTGCTTGAGCTTGGCGCTGCGTTCCTTGAAGGCGTCGGCCTGGGGCAGCAGCTGCTGCACGGACAGCACCAGCGCCTTGCGCGCGCTCTTGACGTCGGCGTCGCCGTGGCTCAGCACGTCGTCCAGCTCCAGCAGGCAGCGCGTCAGCAGCTCCGCCTGCTCCTTCACGCGGTAGTCGAAGGCGCCGAGCTCCAGGCGCGTCTTCTTGACGACGGCCGCGGCGTCCTGCGGCTTGAGCGCCTGCAGCCGCCACTTGGCGCCGCACGCGAGCGCGGCCACGTGCCGGAACTGGGCCGGGAGTCTCGAGCTGAGCTTGCTCTGCACGTCCTGCACCTTGAGCTCGATGGCGCGCAGGCGGTTCTTCTCGTGGGTTGTCTGGGCCTCCATCGCTGTCTGTCTGCTGTAGTTGCGGTGACTGTGGTGGTGGATGGTGGGCTCAGTAAGCGGGGGTTGCTGGTTGTTATTGCTGTTGCTTTGACTTGCTTGTCACGGGGCAAATTGAATTGTGAGAGACGTTGAAGTGGTCGCGGGGCACCGGAAAAATTGCGACGTGTGACGAGGACAATCTGGAACGGTCCAGATGCTGGGTCGCGAATGTTCCAAACTAGGCTAGATCGACCAATAAAAACGCTCTACCCGATCCGTTTAAGTACGGCGCTGAGCCGGTAAAAATGATGTTGGAAACCCAACACAGGTTTACCCAAAGTAATGTTTTTGGTCGGTCAAACCAAACTTCATCTATTCTCACGAAGCGCAAGAAGTGTCAAGCTGGACAGGAACTGTGAGGGTTGGTTGGGGGCTTCGGGCCGGCTGGTCGGAACGACCGATAGCGTGATGCTAACGCGCACGGACTTCTGGTTCAGACAATCTTTGCCGATGGGGAAAACCATAACCGATAGCGTGATGCATTGTACTGGACCAGAGCCCCTGTAGCTGGTTAAATATCTGACCTCCTTGCGGGGCTCTTTCATTTCCGAAATCGCATCGCTCGGCAAGGATGACCAATCGGCGTTTTCTTCTTCTGCTTGTGGTCACGCTTGTCATTCTTGTGAGTGGCGACGCTCGTTCGACAGCCGCAGACCATCTCAAGATTCAAGTGGTCAAGCTGAGTCTCTCGGACGGGGGTCATGCCCTCCAGACTGACAAGCGAGCGCTTCGTGGCGTCGAGTCGACGACAGCCGCAGTGAAGGAAGAGAGGGGCTTGCCGACTGCTGTCTCCAAAGAAGTTCAATGGGTCAAGTCTTGGGCCAAGGAAGCTAAACTCTACCTGGAGACTCAGGCCTCGCTGCTAAAAGGCGAGGGACGAATGCCCAAAACAGAGAGTATTTGCTGGGGCTGCTGGCGAAGAAAGACGTCGACTACCGGACTCTTTTTTACAGGCACAATATCACACCCGACGAGTACCTGAACGTGAAGAGTCCCCAGTTCCAGTGCAACGCGGACGGCCCGTATGGTCCCGTCTATAAGAGATGGCAAGGCTACTTCACATACTTTTTTGTTCATCTCGATAAGTTCAGGCATGGAGCTAAGCATTGACAGTTTTAAAACGCATACACGCACTAGTAACTTTGTGCCAATTTACGTGCGTGTGAACAAGCAATCACTGAGTCAGGTCAGCGACACTGACCTTTGCACGGTTACCTTCTACCAGTACTACGTGGTGCAGTTTACTGCGTCCATTCGCGCAAATTTGTCCGTGATGATGCTAGAATTTCGTAAACATTCATTTCATAAAGTCGCGATAGAGGTTCAGTCTGTAGCAGTGAGCTCGCAACCCTCCCTCCACCACCTATTGCCCCCGTACATACTTCTCAAGTATCTGCAACGTGTTTAGCCCCACACGCTCGGGGTTGGTCGCGACCGTGCTGATGCGGTCTGAAGTCCGTCTGGCCGTCGATGTCAAAACGTATGACACCGCGCCGGTGGGTGTCCGACTGACAGCCGCACCTATTATATTTAGATGAACGAGTCACGGTATCTGCTACCGTCTAACTACAATACACGTCTACCTGCCGTGCGCGAACTGAGTTCCGATCTTCTCGCCGTCTCTAGCCACTCGGGTGTACGCCCACTCGCGCCTACCCTACTCGTCGCAGCCGTCGAGAGACTTGGAAGCCACGTGCTTCCTCGTTCGTCACTCCGCCGTCGCTCACTGCCGGATAGCCGCCCACCGAGTCCGTGGTGGCGTCTAGCCACGCTTCGTTCACCTTGCGTTCGTCGTTTCGTGCCCGCTCCCAGGCACGCTGTTTGTTGACTTGTCCGGCTGCTCGTTAGCCGTCCAAATCGGAAGTGAGCTCACACGTCGAGCTCGCAGTGCTCGCGCTGTCGGAGAGGGCCGGGGTCCAGTGCTGCCGATCCTGCCGACCACGCCATCCGCTGGATTCACGTCCCACTCCAGCGTCCGCTGCAACACCGCCAAATGGCGTCGCGGCCGAGCTCACCATCTCGCTCGTGGCCGTGGCGTCCACCTCCTTACAAGCCAAATGGCGTCGCGGCCGAGCTCACCATCTCGCTCGTGGCCGTGGCGTCCACCTCCTTACACGCCTTCCTCGACCCCCGGGTCTTCCACGACCCGGCTGTTTCGATACAGCCGTTCGTACTCAGCCACCGACGTCCACCTTGGTCTCGCTCGTTCGCCGTCGAGCCACAGATGTCCATCGCCGGTCGTCCATCGGCGTGGGTCGCCACAGGGGTACAGCTCATACTCCAGCACGTACTGACCTGCGCCATTTCGTCGTCGTCTCCTTCGCCGTTCCACCACGCGGCCACACGCGGCTCCATACTCAGCAGAGTCGCCCATTGTTGGTCGCGGTCGTTTCGCGCCTCCAGTTCTCGTCGTACACACTGCTGGCGCCGTCGTTGATTGTACAGTCGCTGCTGCCGTCGGCTCATTCCTCGTTGACTGCTGATCTTCTTCATTCAGCTGCTCGTCGATATTGCGCGCCACCTGCGCCAGTAGAGCTTCGGGGTAGTGGTAGCTTATCAGGAACGATACGTGGGCGATCAGCGTCTCCGTCTTGCCAGTCTTGTCCTCTCTGGTGAGGACGAAGTTGTCATAACCAGCGGGCTCCACGATGCGTAGCGGGCCCATCCACTGGTGGGCGAATTTAGTCGCGTTCTTACCGCGCGGCGGGTTGTGCATCCACACGAGGTCACCAGCCTGAAACTGCCGCTTGCTTCTCACTTTGCGGTTGTAGTACCGTGCTTGTCGTTCCTGCTCACGCTGCCTAGCGCGCTCTGCGCACTCGTGACTCCGTTCCATCGCTCTCAGTAGTTCGGCGTGGTAGGCTGGCAGCTCGCCCGCCTCCGTCACTTCCGTTCGTCGTAGTAGTTCTTTAGGCGCCCGTAGCCGTCGACCCATCATCAATTCGTTGGGGCTCAGAGCCACCGCCGAATGTCTAGCAGAGTTGTAGGAATAGACAACGAATTTCACCCACAAGTTCCAGTCTGCCTGTTTCTCGTCTTGCATGAACGTCGCTACACAGTCCTTCCACGAACGATGAAATCGCTCGACTAGACCAACCATCTGAGGCCGATAGGGCACCGGGTTGACCTGGTGCGCCTGTAGTAGTCGCACGAGCTCTTCAATGACCTTGCCCGCCAGCTCTGGGGCTCCGTCTGTCAACAATTCGCGGAACACGCCGAAGCGCAACACCACCTCGGTCATGATGAACGTGGCCACCGTCTCGGCCGTGTGCTCCGTTACATACTCCACGGCGGCAATGACGTAGCGGTCGCCACCGTCTGCCACAGGGAACGGTCCGGTCACGTCAAGTGCCCACCGGTCACCGACTGCACCACCGCGTAAACTTCGTAGCGGCGGAATTACTTCCCGGGGCTTTGCTTTACGCGAGCCGCACTACTGGCATCCGCGTACCCAGCGTCGCACTCCTCGATAGAGTCCGGGCCACCAGTACAGTTGCGAAACTCGTCCATAGGTGTGAGGGCCGCGGAGGTGGCCGCTCCACACAGTACCGTGCATTTCTTTGAAAACCGCAGACCATAGCGTCGGTGGCAACACCACTCGCCATCCGTTCGCTGTCTCGACGGTCACCAGGCCGAACTTGGTCTTGACCTTCATGCTGCCGTACTTGCCGTCTGCCAGCAGCCGCTTGACGAACTTGCTGCGCTTCTGCGCCGCGATCAATTCGTCATCGCTCACCTGGAGCGTGTAGTCGTCCACATGGGCGCTCTCGTCGTCATCGCCCAAGCCGTCCATACTGTCCGTCGTCACCACGGCGTTGTTCGTCTCGTCCTGGATCACAGGGGCATCCTTCGTTATCGCCGGCATCTCGTTCATCGTGCCCGTGTCCTTCTTCGCGCGCGTCTTCTTCGCAGGCGGCACCGTCACCGGCGTCGTTGGCGTCGGTGTCGTCGCTGGCGTCTTCGTGTTCGCTCTCGCCTTCGCTGGTGCCCTCGCCGCCGTTATCGGTGGCGCTGCCGGCGTCGCCGTCGTCATCGTGCGTGTCGGAGGGGTCGTCACTGGGCGTCTGCCGCCTCGTGTCGCCTCCTGCCGTGCTGCAGGGGCCTCGGTCGTTCGTGGGGTTGGCGTCCCCGTTGCCGGTGCCGCTCTCGTCGTCGTCCGAGTGCCAGCAGCTGTCGTCGCCGCCACCATCGGCTCCGTCGCCGCATCTGCACCCCTCGTGTTCGTCAGGGCGTCCATACGGGTCTCCCCCGCTGTCGTAGTCGTAGCCGGGCGTCGCCCAGCACCTGGTGCCGCGCTGATCACCTCAGGGCCCGATGTCCTCGTAGTCGTCATGGTTGCGTGCCGTTCGGCGCCCGACGCCGCGTTGATCTCGCTGCTCTCGTGCTGTTCCGTCGTCTCCCAGTGCACGTGACGCTCGGCACGCTCGCGGATGCGTGCACTGCGTCGCGAGGCGAACTCGGTTGCCCTCTTTGCGCGTCTCCTGCTAACCGTCGCCGTCACCGTCGTGTCGTCCGTCACCGTCGCGTTGTCCGTCGCCACCGCCTCGTTCGGCGTCACCGGGGCGTCGTCCGTGGCAGCCGTCGCCGTCGTATCTTCCGCAGGTTCTGCTGCAGCGCCATGCACTGTCGCCGCGCTGTCGCTGGACGTCGCCGTCCTGTCGTTCCTCGCCTCCCGTGCTGTGTCTGGTGTCGGCGGCGCTGGTACCGGTAGCGCTGGCACCTCTGCCGTCTGTGGCTCCAGATCAGGTCCGTCGTGCGCGTTTACTGGCCGTGTCGCTTCAGCAGCAGCTGTAGCGACGCGTGCTGCGTCTCCACTTGCCGTTGCCGCGCCCGCTGGCACTGCCGGTGCCGTCTCGCCCGCCGTGTCCATCTGCGTCATCCTGTCCGTCGTAGGCGTCCTGCTCGCGGTCGCGGTTCCATCCAGTGTGCCGCTCGTTATCGCTGCTGTCCTTGGCGGCGGCTGGCGGCGCTGCTTCCGCCCTACCGCAGCTCTAACAGATGCAGGCGCTCTCGACAAGGCGTCTGCTAAGACATTCGTGGCACCAGGCAGATACTCGACCTGAAAATCGTACTCCTGAAGCACTAACGACCATCGGTGCAGTCGTCCGGCCAGATTCGGCCGTGTGATCAGCCATTTCAAAGCAGCATGGTCCGTGATGATCGTGAACGCTCTGCCGTAGAGGTACGGGCGGAACAGACTGACCAGACCACCGCGAGGCATTCGAGTTCGGTGATAGAGTAGTTCGACTCCGCCGTGCTATTCACCTTGCTGCCGTACGCAATCGGCTGCCATCCGTGCCCGTGGTCCTGCATGAGGCAGGCGCCCAAGCCGATCTTGCTGGCGTCCGTCACCAAACGGAACGGTAACTCGAAGTTAGGGTAGAGCAACAGGGGCCGCGTCGTGAAGAGCATCTTCACACGCTCAAATGCAAACTCCTGCACCTCACTCCACTCCCATTGCACGTCTTTCTTCAGGAGTCGCGTCATCGGCTCTACGATCGATCCAAAGGCCGCGATGAACTTCCTATAGTAGCCAGCGAGGTGGACAAGCCTCTTGACTTCCGTAGCGCACACAGGTCTCGGAAAATCGCGCACAGACTGCACGAGTCGTTCCGCGGGCTGCACGCCCTTGTCGCTCAGATGGTGCCCAAGATACTCCATTGAAGTTGTAGCGAAGGTGCATTTCTTCAGTTTGAGGCTCAGACCAGCTGCTCGTAACCTCTCTAATACACCCGCTAGTTCGATCACGTGTCTTTCGATCCCTCCTTTCGTGAATATGATGATGTCGTCCAGATAGACCAAGCAGGTCATCCACGTCAACCCACGAAGCACTCCATTCATCAGTCTCTGAAAAGTTGCAGGGGCATTAGTTAGACCGAAAGGCATTCGTCGAAAGCGGTACAACCCTCGCTTCGTCGTGAAGGCCGTCTTGTCGCGGTTTTCTTCCGCAACCCGAACCTGCCAATATCCAGAACGTAGGTCTAGCGTAGTAAACAGCCGTGCACCACCTAGCGACTCCAAGGTCTCGTCGATTCGTGGCAATGGATAGACATCCTCGCGCGTGATACTGTTGAGGGCTCGATAGTCTACACAGAACCGCACGGAACCATCTTTCTTGCGCACGAGCACGACAGGGAAGCCCCAAACTCGTCCACACAAAACCGCACGGAACCATCTTTCTTGCGCAGGAGCACGACAGGGAAGCCCCAGGCTCCGTCTCCGTGCTCAATCACTCCAGCCGATAACATAGAATCTACGTTGCTGTCCACAATGGCGTCTTCCGTCTGCGCCTGCCGTCGTCGTCTCATCATGATGGGAGCAGCGTCTCCAGTGTCGATATGATGCTCGACGTTGAGCGTAGTAGCAGGTGGACACTCGTCCTGTGCATTCGCTAGGTCGCGGTAGGCTCGTAGTAATCGTTGGATAAGGTCACGGGCATCTGGTTCCTCGGCGCCAATGTCCACGTCCTTCTCGTCGTCCAAGGGCGTCCTGGTGTCGCCCAACTCGTCCAACCAGGTCTGCACGCGTTCTGGCTGCAACTCGCCATGCACCTTCAAGAGCTCAATGTCTCCATTAATAGGTATCCATACACCTAACTCCTTTCTGCTAGGTAGCTTGATGCGACCACCATACGTGTTGATAGCAGGGATCAGGGCCTTGCCATTCGTCACTCTTGTCACTGCTGACGCGAGAAGCGCCGTTGTTCACCGTAGGTAGAAACACGCCCTCTTCACCGTCCGGCGCTGCAATCGCCACCTCCACCGTCTGCGCAGCACGTCTCTGAAGGTTCGTCACGCTCACGAGCCTCACGGCTGCCACCGCTGAGTCGTCCTTCTCGTCCGTCGCCCGGAACGGGATAATCACATCGCGGCCGCGCTCGGCATATCGCACTTAACCGCGATCAAAGTCCATAGTAGCTCTACGTCCACCCAGGAAGTCAACACCTACGAGGAACTCACTCGTACAGCCCTCGATAATACATGCCTCGATCGTCACCTTCTGGCCGTACACATTCGTCATCTCGAACGTCCACACGCCGAGTACATCCAGTAGAAAACCGCCAATCCCTTCGACATATGCCACTGGGGCATCAACACACTTCCGCTCGCCACGAGCCATCCAGTCCGTGCCGGCCACCGAGTAGCGTGCGCCGCTATCTATCTTCACCATCTGCGGCGTGCCACCGACGAGCATCGCGGCCATGGGCAGCACGTCGCTGGCTTCCACGTTCGTGCCCGCTTCTCCATCTGCTTCCTCGTCCACGGCGGTGCCGTCGTGCCGCACTAGGTTCACACGAGCCCGCTCACTGTGGCGTACGTCGCCATCAGCGGCACGCTGCCGTCGTCGGGTCTCCAGTGCACTACGTGCTTCGTCAGCATGGCGCTGGCGTCGCCGTTCTCGCTCAGCGTCGAGCTCTGCGACTATCCGTGCGACTTCGTCATCATCGCGCACGTCCTTGGCCGCTTTGTCACGCGCACGCTGCGCGCGCAGCTGCTTCGCCATGCGTTTCGACCGCTTGACGGCCGTCCTCAGCTTCGCTACACTGCCCATGTTCATCACTGTCTCGTCCGTGAGCTCCATGCCGAGCTCGAGCGGCGAGTGCTCCGTGGTCGTCGCGTCGTCCCTCTCCGTCACTTCCGAGGCGGCCACGGCGTCTTCCTCAGCTGCAAGCAGGTCGTCCGAGTCTACAGAGGCTCGCTGGGTCACGGCCGCCGCACTCTCGTCGGCTGGCACCATGTTCGTCATCTCCGTCACTACCGTGGCCGTAGTGGCGCCTTCCTCAGCCACCTGCACACTGTCCGTCATCTCGCCGCCTTCCCCAGAGGTGGACACTTCTTCGGTGCATACGGGACCCGCTGTCGCCGAGGCAACTGCTGCCGTGCCTTCCGTCGTCGTCTCTGTCATTGCACACACCGCCATCTCCGCCGTGGCGCCGTCCTCGTCCATCCTGTGCATGTAGCGCAGTGCAGCCATGGCCGGCCGTACCGTACTAACATACCGCTCCACTCGTCCACTCTCGCGAGCCGCGAGCTCATCATTCAATTGAGCCGTGACGGCCCTCCTCACTGCCGCCACGCTCCCGTCCTTCGACGACACTACTGCATCGTCCACAATCTTGTCCTTGTCGGCGGAGACCGTCGCCAGCACCGTCGACATGTTCGTCCTGCACGCCGTATCACCGTCCATCGCTGTCGTCGCCAACAGCTGGGGAGTCCGTCGTATTGCCGAGCGCCGTATTCCCCCACGTCGCTCGATCCTCGTTTCCCTGGGCCTTCGCTTCCTGGCGACGCTTGGCGAGATACTCGTCGTTGCGAGCACGTGCTTCGTCGTCGGGGCATTCGCGGGCAATGTGGCCCAACTGGTTGCACGCATAGCACTTCACTTCACCGAATCGTCGTGGAGCCGCTGCCGCTTCCGTCGTCGTTCGAGGCACGTTCACGGCCTTGGCTTGTCGCGTCACGGCCTTCGGGCGTCTGGTAGCCAACTTAGGTTTCTTAGGAGGGGGTGGGGCTTGAACAGCTTCCATCTCCTGGCCGTCCTCACTCTCGTCCTCGTAGTCGTCGTCCACGGCCTTCGCCATGTTCACCTTCGCCTTCTTGTCGATCTTCGCCGTCGCCACGCGCTTCGTCACCGTCGGAGCAGCCGTCGCAGCCGATCTCTTCCGTGGCAGCGGTGCCCACATGTGGCCGTTCCACACTCTGCCCTTCGGAGCCTCCCAGAAGCCCAAGTACTTGTTGTACACGCCTCTTGAGTTGGTAAAGCACGCCAACTTCTCTTCCTCCGTCACGTCGGTACTGCCGACACCTGGAATCAATGCCATCTGGCCGGACGTTCCGTTGGCGGGTACGACGTACGTGTCGGGTGCCGTCACGAACGCCTGTCCGATATTCTCCATGCGCTGGGCCACGTTGTCGATCGGATCGTTGATCTCGGTCGCCTTGTCGACTGCTTCCTCCAACGTGCTGGGCTTCGGTCGCTGCTTGACCAGGAGCCTGGTCGCGCGATCTAGACTCCGGTGGAATTGTGTCAACAGCACACGTTCGCGAATCCTGCTGTTCCCGCACAGATCCCGCAGAGCAGCTGCGAAGTCGGCACACGTCTCGCCGGGCATCATACGTCGTTGGCCGACATGCCACTCGGCCATGGCCTTGTCGGGTCGTTCTCCGTACCGCCGGAGCAGGGACGACTTCAATCTTGACCACGTCCTCTCGTTATCGCGCAACTTGCGGTCCAGGTGGACCCACCAGCGGGCCGCGCTGTCCTGCAACTTGTTGCCCAAAATGTAATACAGCTCCTGGTCCGTCCGGTCGCCTCGTCCTGAGAGTCGCGCTCCTTCCAGGGCCAAGTCGATGCGAGCGATCCACGTGGTCACGGACGTCTGCGGTGTTGGCAGGAACGTCGGTAGGTCCAGGTCGCGTATGGTCCGGCGTCTGTTGCGGTGGAAGTTGTCATCACCTGGTCGCGTCACGGGTTGGCGTCGGCCTCGCCGTCCACCATCACCATCACTGTCGTTGGAGTCGTCGTCGCTGCTGGAGTCCGACGAGTCGTTATCGTCACTGCTGTCGCCGCCATCGCCGTCATCTCGCGACTGGAACACCACCTGCCGGCGCGTGGCAGCTGGCTGGTCTTGCTGCTGTGCCGTTGGTGCCTGCGGCGTATCCATTGACGCCGGCGGGTTC
>JAIKVH010000931.1:0-11408 GCA_024679275.1 Phytophthora niederhauseri
CTCCTTTGCTACTAAGCTGGACGATGGACGTGCAGACGAGATGCTGCTAGCTTCCCTAAAGACGCTATACACTGACAAGGATTTGGTCACAATGCTGTTTAGGGGGCGATACTTCGGGCGCTGGAAGTCGGTAACATCACGATTGCAGCAGCAGTACTGGTTAAGCGAAGGATTGTCTGCCGAGCAGGCTTTGAAGGGCCTAATGGACGGCGGGGAGGACATTTTCAAGGATCAAGTGTCAAACCTGTGGTTCTCTTATGTGACGAAGCTGGTCAAAGTGGGCGAAAACCCGAGCAAGACCGCGCTTTTGATATTGCAGGGCCATTCCAAGAACGAGTGGGGACTTGCAAGCAGCATCGCGAACGGCTTGAAAGAAGCACCGTATAACAAAGCGCTCAAGGAACTAACTTGCAAGCAGCATCGCGAACGGCTTGAAAGAAGCACCGTATAACAAAGCGCTCAAGGAACTCCAGAGACAGCAGTTTCAGCAATGGCGGGACCAGGGTCACAATTTCAACAGCGTATCAGCCAAGCTGCAAGAGCACGGTAATCCATTTACTCAAGAATACGCTCTTGACGCTGCCCGCGCTGTTTTTAAGAAGCCGAAAGCCTAGATACAGCGGTGCGACGGGAGGTTGCTGATCGTTACGGCATTGATCTCATGAGTTAAAAACTAATGATGAGACTACTTTCGATAACGTTTTGGCGTTACTTTTTTACCTTCCGTGATTTTACAACGTAAAGGGCAAGAGCCCGACGAAGGCGTACTGCGCTTGTTGTAACTAGCAGTTCAGCTCTTCGTTCGAGATGTTGCACCATACGCGGCTTAGTTTATTTCTTACTGCAGCAATAAGTAAGACACGGGCTTCTATAGCCAAAGACCAAGAATTTCCCGAAACGATGACGGGGCTCTACAGCATTAATACTCTGGCGAGGTTGAAGTGAACTCTGGCGAGGTTGAAGTGAAGTGGTTGAAGTGTAGTGAAGAAGAGGTCGTCCGATTCGAAGGTCGTCGAAATCGCCACAAAGCTGGAGAATGTCCAAGTTTCAAGTAGGATTAACGAAGAAGAGAACAAACGCTTCATCAGCCCTGCGGTGAATGTTTGGGTCTCCTTTGTAGTGTAACTGGACAAGGGAAATGCAAACGAGATGATGCTTTCATCGCTAAAGAATCTACGCTTCGACGATGTTGATCGGTTTCACATGTTCAATGCGGCCGGGCAACCCAAGGATTTGGTTAAAAGAGTTAAAAAGAAGCACAACTAGCGGATTGGGTTGCCGAGGAGAAAACGTTTGACGATGTCCGTCGTCTGCTGAAGCTTGATGATGTTCAGAGGTCCTCTATTTACGTTTGTTAAACTACTCGCAAAGAAGAAAGCATTTTGGGGGCCATTTCGAGAGTGACGGGCAAATACTAGCTTCCCCGCTGACGAAGTTTTTCCCCGAATGCTGACTAAGGAACGAAACGACGGACGCTGCATGTCGGGTAATATCACGTTGGAAGCAAATAATTTCGTGTAAACGAAGGGCTATCTACGGAGCAGGCGTTGAAGAGGCAAACGAATGACGCGGAAAGCATTTCCAAGGCTAAAGTGTTAACCGTTTGGTTCTCCTACGTGGTGACGCTGGCCAAAGCGGGCGAGAACTCGAGCAACACTGCGCTTTCGATAACTATTGCAAGGCCATTTCACAAACGAGTGGGAGCTGGCAAGCGACATGGCGTCTGGCTTCAAAGATGCCTCGTGGAAGAAAGCGCTTAAGGAGCAACAGAGACAGCAATTCCAATTCCAGCAATGGCGGGGCCAGGGACACGATATCAACAGTGTATGGCTCGAGCTGAGAAGTCCATATATGCTCGCCTCGCTTTGCAAGAGTACTTGAAGAAGCTGGTAGCCTAGATACAGCGCTGCGATGGATACTGAATCTACCGTGTGTGAAATACTACTTGCACGTTCAGGTTGGATCAATACTCAGCTTCCTAGGCATTCTACTCCGATGGTCTATTTTACATGTTGATGTTCTAAAACTCTCTGATCGTGAGCATTAGTATCACGGGGACGTGACGATGAACATTGCAGCAGAGGAAGAGACTGAGGATACCTTTCAGTAATGCTTGACCCATGCATTCTTTTGCGTTTCCCAGATTGCCTATACGGGCATCTCCCATCTTGGTTTGTGGCTAATGATGATAAGTTCGATTGCTGCCTGCAGGCCTCTTCATCGAGAGAGAGAGAGAAAGAAAAAAAAACAGCGAATTCATGCCACAGCGAGCTCACTTTACATTTTCACCTACAGCTCACGCACGGACTCGTCGCGATGGAAAGCTATCGAGAAGCCGAGCTGGGCCCGTGCGCGCCAGCAATCGACGTGGACATCGACGCTGTCCTGACCAACAGCGAGTTTTTCGCTCTCCTGAATTTGGTGATACCCGACGACGACACGGCCAACAGCGAGTTTCTCGCTTTGCTGGATCTGGTGATCCCGAGCAACGACGCACCTGAGCAAATCACGAGCTACGAGCACCCATCGCTCGACCTCACGCGTCGCTTCAGGCTTTCGCCGCTGTTACCACCCCAGCAAGTCGTTGACTTGGGCGCTTCTACATGTATAGACTCCTGTTTGCCCATGACATCGTTTCTGCGGCCAGACTCTGCACTTGATGTCCCCACTTCACCGGCCCCCAGTGAGCTGGTGACACCACTGGAGCTCTTTCAAATAACCAACGGGAGAGGCGGCGGCGGCAGACGCTGCATAGCCTTCGGCTGCATCCACGAAGCCCAGACCAAGGGTCTGTGCAAGCGTCATGGCGGCAGAGCGCGATGCAGAGTGCCCAAGTGCAACAAAAGCAGTCAAAGCGGAGGCCTGTGCCGAACTCACCGCAGTGGCGAGCTGTATATCGCCCCTGGCTGCAAGAAAAGTGTCCAACGTCATGGAACGTGCGCCATGCACTCTTCCAGGTAAGTGTTCCGTCGAGCGTACCTTCTTCTTGGAGAATTTGATGCGCAGCTTTCGCTCTTCCATCGCGCATGTATACGAGAAATCATTCGGAGATCGACATCACGCGGCGTCTTGTTTGTTGAGTTACCCGCCGCTTCTAACTGTTTAGATTTATCTATCCATTCATGATTCTTCCCCGCTTTCGACTGCTCGGATTTACGTAGCGGGGTCCTCAGGCGCTTTCGGTTGGTCCTCAGATGCCGTTGCTTCTGCAGGACTTGGTGTCTCGCCATTTGTTTCAACGGACGGAGGTTCTTCCGCTGAGGCTGCAGAGGACAAGCTTGATGACTCGTCCGTCGTCGACGATACCTGCTCTGAAACTGCCTCTGCGCTCTCTCCTGGTTGTACCAACGATGCAGGCTGAGGAGCGTCTCCTGCATCTACTGGTGGGGCTGCCGACGATGGGGCTGGAGGAGGAACGGCAGGCGCTGCAGGCTCTGTTACCTCGTCCGGTCCAGCAGTTGCAGACGCCTCAGGTTTTACTACCGGAGTCTCTGACTCCACTTCACTTCCATGCTCTGCTTCTGCCATGCTCTTGGCCTCTGCGTCTAATTTCGCTTGCGCCTCGCGTCGCTCTTTTACCCGCTCGGACAGAACATCGGCAAGATCGTCGGCACTAGCAAACTCAGTCGTCAGAATCTCCCGCAATACATCAGGGCATTCGGGGTGTTCTCGACATAATTGCTGGTACTTGACCAATATTTCCGAGAATACAACGCGCACGTTCGAAACTGGGTCCAACGCCAACGTGAAAAACACTACTGCGAGCTTCGACGAGAAAAAGTCACGAGCTGCATCCGCCAGAGTCGTGTCCTCTTGTGTTTTGCCATCATCTTGAGACTGCTCTTGTGACGGAGTTGGAAGGAAGGATGCGCATATCTTAACGAAGCACTGCCGTTCCTGATAATGTGAAGATTTCGCAAGGGTCACAAATTTTTCGACAATAGCAGTAAGCCACTCGGGGTTTGAGCTGAGGCGTGCTACTAGCAGCGGGCATGCCTGCAGTCATGAACAACACGCCAAAATGACCATTAGCTGATAGCACAAGGGAAACTAGGAAGGACATAAGCCGATGAACGTACATGATAGCTTTCTTCTCGCACCACAGCGACCGGATCGGTGACAAGCTTGAACACCAACGGGTTAATAACGGAAAACGTCGCCTCCGGTGTAAACGTGCGGCAAAGCTGCGCTAGCTGACCGCTCAGCACTTCTCGGAATCGCCACTTGGTAGTGTTGTCGAAGGAATCAAACTCAGCCAGTACTGGTAAATAACTTTCACGAAACGACGGCGACACATTTTCCAAAAAATCAGCAAAGTGCAGCATCGCGCCCAGCCGCACGTCCTGTACATCGTGAAGATAGCTGTCGAACGCTGTGGCAAGCTGTGTTTCCGTAATGCCTTGGCCCAGAATCCGCGCCAGTTCGTGCAAAGAATACGCGAATGACCGCCGGATCTTCCAAAACGTATCGTTATGCAGCAGCTCGAAAGTCGGCGATAGTTTAAGCCAGTCCTCCGCTCCCAGGATACTCACCACCGCCGGAAAGTTAAACGCACAGTGAAACTTAATATCTACTTCGCCACTGCCACCCAGCTGCGACGCGGCTGTCGTTGCCATGCTCGTGAAATGACCCACCAATTCATCCGTTATCTGATCTTTCTCCAGCGCCGCCAGGAACGGCCCCAAACTCTGGTACGCGGCCATCCGCACCCACCGCGACGAATCGCCAATAAAACTCTCGAACATCGGTATCAGTAACGGGCCACGGTCAGCCGGCGCTAATGCCAACGCAACATTCACCAGGCACTCGGCGCACGCCTTGCGCACGCCCCAAATGTCGTCCTTCGCAAGCCGCTGGAAGGCCGGGATCAGCCGCTCCCGACTCAGCTCCACACCTGCAGTCTTGCACACATTGGGGAAACTCAACGCCGTCGACTTGCGTACCCGGAACACCGGGTCTTCGGACAAGGAGATCAACTCGGGCACGCAGAACTGCTGGCACAGCTCGGCCCCGAAGTGCTCGGCCAGGCCGTTGTAGAGCGTGACGGCCGAGATCCGGAACTGCTCGTTGTCGTCGTCGTGGGCCAGCGGCAGCACGATGGTGAGCACGTGCTGGCCCTGGTCCTCGGGCTTGACGAGCGCCGCCATGTCCACGAGGCTCTCGCTGGCGGCCGAGCGAACCTCGTGCTGGTCGTCGGACACGAGCTTGGTGACGAGCGGGATGAGCTTGTCCAGCAGCACGCGGTAGCCGGCGTCGGGCTCAGCCTCCACCAGGAACTGGCACAGCGGCGGG
This sequence comes from Phytophthora niederhauseri, assembly GCA_024679275.1. Classification (NCBI taxonomy): domain Eukaryota; phylum Oomycota; class Peronosporomycetes; order Peronosporales; family Peronosporaceae; genus Phytophthora; species Phytophthora niederhauseri. The sequence continues at coordinate 5,293 of JAIKVH010000931.1, forward strand.
AACTGCAGCGCCACGTGCTGGCGCACCACGTACTCGACGTCGCACACGAGCGGCTCGAGCAGCGGCAGCAGCTGGTCGCACGTGGCCTGGAAGCCCACGCCGCGCGCCGTCTCGTGCAGCATCTTGACGTGGATCACGCGCTGCAGCGCGATGTTGCTGCACACGTACTTGGTCACGCGCTGCAGGTCGCTCAGGCTGTCGTCGATGGCCAGGTCCTCGAACGTCGGGCCGTTGGCCAGCTCCGACTCCTTGGCCATGAGCTCCTCGTCGCCCTGCGTATCGTAATCATCAATTCAACAAATAAATAAGAAAAGAAAAAAATATTAGAACCTTGAATTGCCACGTGCAATGCGATTCATTCCTGACTTGAATTGACGTGACGCACGCACCAATTCATAATCCATGGGCGCGGTAGCCGGCCGCGCGCGGCGACGGAGGGGGGAAAGAAGGGGATCTGTGGGCGCCGCGGCTTGGAGACGCAGGAGGCGCGTACGCGGCGCGGAGGAGCTGAGCTGGGCGAGGGGCTGGGGGCGCCACGCAAGCGGAGGAGGAGGAAGAGCACGCGATGCGATGCGGTGCGGCTCCGGACGTTTGCTCTTGTTGTCTCTTGTTGTTCCCCCCTCGCCGAAAAACCTCGGCGATCTTGGGGATAAAACCCTATAATTGTTGCGCGAAGGTCGTTGGAAGACTGGTAAAGTTGTAGGGTGTATGAGATAAGTTGTAGGGTGCGTGGCCAGGAGACAGCAAATGCTTGCTTAGAAAACAGAGAACCAGCCGAATTACCACGTTGAAGTGATATGTAGTGCTGTACGGATCTCTACCTACTGTAGCTAGGCTAGGAGAATGTAGCGCGTTGCGGCGGATATCTTCGCAGCGCGCTCGATCACCTCACCACCAACAGATCCCTTTAGGAGAATGTACTGTAGCGCGTTGCGGCGGATATCTTCGCAGCGCGCTCGATCACCTCACCACCAACAGATCCCTTTCTCTGACCTGGTTGAAGCCATCGTGAAAAGTGGCCGATCCGGCCCACCGAGAAAGCTCCAGTCAACTTACAGACAGACAGTCTATACATGTACTAGTCGGCGGATAGCTAATAATACATGTACGCCGATGGTAAATAGTTGTCGCCGTAGTCAGAAATTCTACACTAATACTACTGCTGTCTGGAAAGTGGGGAAATGGAGGCCCCGCACATGGCCATCGCAGGTATACGGCTTTGACTAGACAGTCCCTGCACGCACTCGTATTCATCGGTGTGTGTATTTTGCTGCTTTGTCCATTCAGATAGTCGCTACCTGTGGGCGGAGGTAGACCGCCTCAAGGCACAGGTGCACGAGCTACGAGCTGCCAATCGCCTGAATCAGGAAGAACGGGCTCGCACAGCGGACCTGCTGGCGTCTGCCGTGACGCGCGCTCAGTTGGACGCCGCATTGTCTACGAAGGTGTCGCTGGCTCATGTGGACGCTCAGATGGACTCCATGCGAGCGGAAATGGCTGCTCACTTAGACCACAAAGCGGACGTTGCGTCGCTGTTCAGTTTACAGAGCTCCAAGCTGGACGTGTCTGTGTTCGAAGCCAATTCCTGGGACCTGCAGAAGCTCCGAGCTGCCATGGAGCAACATGTTCATGATTTATTCGCAACGTTCGCGGGTCAAGTGGAGCAGCAGGTCAGCTCGAAGATCGGCATCGACGACTTCAACCGCGTCTTCAACGTGGAGACCACCGGGCAGAAAGCCTCGCTGGAAGCGGCAGCTCCGTGTTCGAAGCCAATTCATGGGACCTGCAGAAGCTCCGAGCTGCCATGGAGCAACATGTTCATGATTTATTCGCAACGTTTGCCGGTCAAGTGGAGCAGCAGGTCAGCTCGAAGATCGGCATCGATGACTTCAACCGCGTCTTCAACGTGGAGACCACCGGGCAGAAAGCCTCGCTGGAAGCGGCAGCTCTGCGTGTTGCGAAGATGACGGACCAGCTCGACTCGCTCGGCAACTACGTGAATGGAGACCGCCAACGGCAGCGACAAGTGGCGGAGCTTAACGTGAACATGTTAGACCTCACGCGCAAGCAGACAGCGGCCAGAAACTCCATCGTACAGCTCGAAAGCGCCGAACAGGCTACGACAGCCCAGCTCCGAGCTTTGGACGAGCAAACCAGCTTAGCGGTGGCGAATATTCAGTCCTTAACGCAAACGCTGGGTGGACTGCAGGCACAGACGCAGGCTGACAAGAGTACCCAAGACGCGAGATTAGCTCGGCTCGCTAACTGTGTCAAGCAGCAGGAGGCACACAGCCAGCACCTAGCGAATACACTGAGCGAGCTCGAGCAATTTGCTCATGGAGGGCTGTTGAATACGTTGGACGCCAAAATGAAGACTAACAACGACAAGCTGCGCAATGAGCTCAACGAAGTGAACGCAGTGACCCGCCAACACACGCAGCAACTGAGCCAGCGGATGAACAAAGCCAATGAAGTATTGCTGCAACACAAAGAGCGTCTAGCGCAACTGGATGCTTGTATGCGGAAGCTGGCCGGTCTGCTGAAAGAAACGCAAGGAGATCTCAACAACGTTAAAGGGCCGCTGACAACGCTGGCAACGAACTTACACGAGGAAAACGTGGCGATCTTGCAGGAGATTGAGCGGAGTCAGGTTCGTGACGCCAATAACTATGTACATGAGTCATGCTTACCTCTAACTCCGTTTCCCTGTAGAATGGCACACGAGACATCATGCTGGACTATCAGGACCTACTGGAGAGAGAGAAGAGCTCCCAAGTCTTCGTGCCATTGCCGTCTCGGCCGTCATCATCGTCATCAAGCGGCTCGAGCGACTCCGTGTTAGCGAGTCGAAAGCACAAGCAGCAAATGCTACTCGCGACAAAGGCTGCGAATCGACCACACACTTCGAGCGCGCGCGTCCGGGCGTGCAGTACACCAACCGGTATTTTCCCTGCTGGAACTCGACCAGGCCAATCCGCCGGTGCAGTACGAAGTAGCAGGTCGCCATCCATACCATGGCGAGCTCAGACAGCAGGGGCCGTTCCAAAGGTTCTTACGGACAATACTCGGTTGCCGATCACCGACAACAACGCGAGTTCAGACAATGCCAAGGAAGAGAACCCAGCTGAAGAGGAAATCAGGATCGCAGCACGAGTTTCGGTACGAAAACCTGGATCGAAAGACCCCAGGGCACGACGTGAGAGTACGCCTTTGAGCCACTTCCGACACACAACTGAAAACGATGATGGTGATCTGTTTCACTTTCCCTCAAGCGAAGAATGACGTTGATACACGAGTTAAGGACAGTATCGTTTGGTAGTGTTGCTCTATTTTTTCTGTTTACTGCGAGTACGGTAAGGACCTGCTCGATGTGTGGGGACGGAGCTGCGAAGTGCAGAAGGATGGGAATACTATGGACCCAGCCCTGTGAGGATCTCGAAGCCAGTACATTGTAGCCACTGGTCTCGGTTCCTGTACTCATCTGCGTTTGCTGCTGCGTTTGAAGCACTCAGAGACGCACACTAATGTTGTCGGTGTGCAGCTGCGCCTTGACGTCTTGGATGGCCACCTCCTTGCGGTGGAAGATGCCAGCCGCGAGGGCAGCGTCGCAGTTCGTCTTCTCGAAGACTTCCGTGAAGTGCTCTGGCTTGCCAGCACCGCTGGACGCGACCACGGGGATACGCACGGACTTCTTCACGAGCGCGATCAGATCCAGATCGTAACCTGCCTTCTGGCCGTCCATATCCACGCAGTTGAGCAGCAGTTCACCAGCACCAAGGGCCTCAACCGCCTGGGCCAGCTGCACCACGTCAATGTCACGGGCCTCGCGTCCACCACGCACCGTCATCTGGTACCAGCAGTACTCCTCGCCGTTCGGGCCCGGCTTGGACAACTTCACGACGTTGTGGCCCTTGGCGTTCTCATCATAGAACGACGCCACGTACACCCGCTTCGGGTCCATGGACACCACGACAGCCTGGTTGCCGTACACCGCGGAGATGGTCTCAATGGAGCTGGTGCCGTCGCCCTTGCCGCCGTTAGCGTAGTACTTCTCCGCCGTGTACACGGCATCGCTACCAATGGACACCTTGTCAGCACCCGAGCGGAAGTACAGCGCTGCCACATCCAGAGCCGAGTGGGTCTTCTGCTGGTCGTCCACGTACTCGCGGATACCGCCGCCAATCGTAAGGGGCACGAAGACACACTCCGAGCTGGCCTCGAGCACTTTAACCATCGGAAGGTCGCCCATCGGCTGCTCGCGGAAGCTAGTGATGTTGAGGAAGGCCACCTCGTCCGCGCCCTCTTCAAAGTAACGCTTGCACAGGTCCACGGGTTTGCCCATGTTGCGCACGTTGCCCTCGGCATTGTCCTCACGGACGTCGTACTGGTCTCCCTTGGTCACCACCAGGTCTCCCTGGTCATTGGCACGCACGTCCAGACACCTGTATCCAATAACCCAGTCAATAAAACACTTCAACTCCACAATAACCCACTCCAAACTTCTACGTACGCGATGACACGCTTCGACAGCGTCGTACGGGGGGCCGTGGCCGCCGAGGCGATGGGGGTGTCGTGGTCCGCCAGCCCCGTGTTCTCCAGGAAGCCCTTGAGGATGGCAATACCCACCGCCCCACTCTTCTCCGGGTGGAACTGCGTGGCCATGACGTTGCCCTTCTGCACGGCGCTGACGAACTCGAGGTCTCCGTAGTTGGTGGTGGTGAGCACCCAGCCCGCGTTCTTGTCCGTCTTGACGACGCGGAACGAGTGCACGAAGTAGACCTTGGCCTCCTCCGTGCTCACGGGCAGGGACGCGAACAGCGCCGACTTCTTCCAGGCCGTGATGCCGTTCCAGCCAATGTGCGGCACCGTCACCTGCTCGGACGGGAAGCGCGCCACCTTGCCCTTGATCACGCCCAGGCCCTTGAGCTCGGGGCACTCCTCCGAGCCCTCGAACAGCGTCTGCATGCCCAGGCAGATGCCCATGAAGCGCCGGTCCGCCGCGATGTACGCCTTGAGCTCGTCCACGTAGCCGCTGGCGTTCAGGAACTCCATGGCGGCGCGGAAGTTGCCCACGCCCGGGAAGATGAGCACCTCGGCGCTGCGGATGTCCTCGGCCGAGGTCACATCCTTGACCGAGTGGCCGGCCGCGCGGATGGCGTTCTTCAGGCTGCGCACGTTGCCGGCGCCGTAGTCCAGCACCGTCACCTCCACCATTGTTCCTAACCTGTGAGTCGCTTGGGGATGTTGAAAGTGTGGGGGGAGGACGTTGAGGCGGATTGGCGGCGTGCTGTTGGCTGAAAAGCAGCGCTCTAACGGCGATGATTGGCTGGAGCGGGTGAACCCATGTCTACAGCGTACAGAAAAATCTCGTGGGGAACATTTTTTTTATTTTTTTTAACGGTTTGCGAAATCGTGCAACTTAGTGTGGTGGACATAATAAGAGCGACGTCACCGGGCAACGTCACTCCTTTCAGTCTGCTTGGGAAGTTACCCGTCGTCTGCTCGTGTTGAACCTTTACCATCGTGCGGTTGTCCCGAGCATTATTTCGTCCGCAGAGGCCGGGGATCAACACGAACGAGTGAGAGTTGGCGTCAAGCCGGGTGCAGGCTGCGGCTGGAGCTCGCGTATGACGCCCGGATCTCTACGCGCGACTAATAATACCGGTACATGTAGATAGCGGGCAATGGCTCCAGGCGACAAACGAGCACCCGCCACCTGACAGCCATCGATCGTCTGGCATTTACATGTGTAGCCACTCTTTTGATACTCCTGCCAACAGTAGAGGTTCTTATCCGACCTGGTCAACATGAAAGATACGGCCACCACTTTGAGGTGCGCACGCCTCGACGAGACCTCTACGCTACGTGTAGATCCCCACATGTCCTGCTCTCGGATGCTCCATCACTTCCGACGCCTCTCACTTTGCATTTTACCTCGACCCGATCGATCCATCCACCCCAAACGCCAACACACCATGAAGTTCACCACCTTCCTCGTGACCTTCCTTGCCGTCGCTGGAGCCACCCAGGCCGGCAACCCCGAGAATGTAGCACAGAACTCCGCATCACACAGCGGCCACGCCGATGTCGTTGGCGCAACCCCCGCGCCCACAACG
>JAIKVH010000933.1:0-11375 GCA_024679275.1 Phytophthora niederhauseri
GAAGAGAAGGTCGAGCGTGTTGCCGAGTACCGGGAGCGTCGAGCCAGGAGAGTGGAGATTTTGCTTCGTAAGCGCTGCATCAAGTGCGCGCTGCGAGTACAGCGAGGCTGCGATCTTCCACCCTGCGTAGAGCGAGCCGAGCGTAGCGGCCGTGAGGAGAACAGTGCTGCTCGTTGAGGCGTGGGTCGGAGCTGTCCACATGACCGAAGGATCCTTCAACGACGTTTAGTGCTGAAATGAAAAGTTTTCCGGTATTTTAGGTTGGTAATCTATTTCAAGTTCAACTTAGACGATCTCACTGGTACATCTGTCTGTCCTTAGGACCTAAAGGATTAATGCATGCGAAGCGCAGCATTTGTTTTATTAAAACCGATACGGATATCCACATAGCTTGCTCTAACTCTCTCTAACTCTGGTTGTTTTACTGCAACCAATGCAGAATATCTACACGGACGCCTCGCTCACGCAAGTTCATGCACGGAAACGTTGATAGGCCCTTTCACCGGTGCAATCTTGAACGGGTCTCTTCAAGTCGAAGCGACTGAACATCACAGCGATGGCAATACGCATCTGCAGCAGGGCAAAGCGCATGTCGATGCACTGACGAGGCCCCGCGATGAAGCTGATGAATTTGAACGACGTCACGTTCTTGACTTTCCCTGTCTCCGGGTCGATCCATCGCTCGGGTTTGTACTCGGCGGCGTCTTCGCCCCACACGTTCTTCAGTCTAGCGGCAACGTACATTGGCACCATGATACCACAGCCGAGTGGCACGAAGGTGCCATCGCTGAGTGTCGTTGACGTTAACAACGCGGTTCACTGCCGTCAGGTACAGGCGGAGGCTCTCCTTCACGACCGCCTCAAGATAAGGTAGGTTCTGCAAGTCCTCGAACGTTGGGACGTCGATCTCACCGGTCATCAACCCAGGCAGCTTCTCTCTGAGCTCCGCACGGAGCTTGGCCTGCACGTCAGGGTACCGATTCAGATTGATAACTACCCACGACAGGCTGAAGCCAGGAAGTTCCTGACGGAATCACGAACAAGCTGCACGTCCACAGTGTTGCCTGGCTGCATGAACAGGCTCAGCAGGTCCTTTCCTCCTTCTCCATGGGTTTTCTTCTCCATGGACTCGCGCATCACTTCGTACGTCAAGTTGTGCACAATTTTGTTGGCGTGTTTCAGCTCGCGTTCGTCTCCGGAGCTTCCACATCCACGTCGGGGACAGCAGCCGAGCGCCAAGAACCTCAGTGTACACCTCCACTGCCTTCATGAACGGGTGATCCATCTCCGAGTCCACGTCGCCCGCAAGATTGTTCAGGTCCACTCCAAATCCGATCTTGGTGAACACGTCGCCCGACAGCTTGGCCAGCAGCGACTTCATGTTCACTACACGCCCCCGTTTGGCGCACTCCGAGAGTACGTCTCGTAGCTGGAGCGACTTCTCATTGGCAACAGCATCCACGACTTCACGCAGCGTCCGAGCGGTGAACATGAGGCTGGCAGTGCGTCGATCCTTGGCCCACTGTTCGCCATCGGCACCAACAATTCCGTCACCGAAGAACGCGTGGAAAACCTCGCGCATGTCGGCGCCTCTCTCAAACTGCGTCTTGAAAATGTCTTCGAGTGCTTCGGGGGACGTTACGACGAGGGACGTGGGGCGGCCGATGATCCGCAGCACCCAGGGTTTGCCTCCGCTGATGGCACTCTGCTCCGTGACCCAGTCCCATACCCGATCTCTGTGATAGAAGAGAAGGTCGAGCGTGTTGCCGAGTACTGGAAGCGTCGAGTCCGGGGAGTGGAGATTTTGCTTCGTGATTGCCGCCTCAAAAGCGCGCTGCGGGTACAGCGAGGCTGCCATCTTCCACCCTGCGTAGAGCGAGCCGAGCGTAGCGGCCGTGAGGAGAACAGCGCTGCTCGTCGGGACGTGGTCCTGGGCAGTCCACATTTATTAAAGTGTGGCAAATTCGGATATGTGGACCGCCAAAACAGGGGAGTTTGCCCCCCGCAAGGCTGCCGTGTCAACCGGCTGTCCCTGTCAAAAAAAAGCAACCAAATCGAAATAGCCAACGGGGTGCACACTGTATGAACCTTCCTCGGTACTGGGGGGCACCAGATAGGAAACAGTAGCTCGCTGCACTCGCGAGATCTTTCATCTAAGGCTGAAAGCGCATTGACAAGAGCTATCGCTGGGGTGACCCGAAGTCACCGAGAACTGCCAGCTGTACGTTGCTAAGTTGACTTTGTCAACTTAGCGGTGTATTTTCTCGCATCTGTCAAGCTTTGAAAGAACAAACTTCGAGATATACTTTAGGCCGACGTCTAATATTGAAACGCAACTATGAACTTGGATGCCTGCCGACACCCTCTCTATCGGTGCCTTACACGCTATAGTATCCCACACCGCCATTTGAGCGGCAGCGGGGTGGACACCTGTCTACCTTCTCATCGGTAGATTGACAAAATATCGTTGTCAAACAATCTAGATCATGCCCACGCCAAAGTTCTGGCTGGTGGAGCCGAACTTCTTGGCGGACGTGGGCTTGTAGTAGTTGGCCACCTTCTTGGAGTTGGCCAGAGCCGCCGACTCGCGGTAGCCCGTCAGCGTACCGCAGTTGGACACGACGTTCTCGACGCAGTTGCGGCCCAGCGCGTTCTTGCACGCCGACTGCATGGTCGAGGACGGCGCGATGATAGCGCCCACAGTCTCGGCGTCGTGCTTGTTCGGGATGGCCGTGTTCTCGAAGTAGGTGCCCTCCAGCAGCACGTTGCCGTTCTGCAGCACGTCGTACGAGAAGCCCGTGTTGTTGACCCAGTAGTTGTTGACGGCGTGGACGATCGAGTTCTCGGCCACCTTGGGCGAGCGACCCGACGTGTTGTGTACGTAGTTGTTGACGAGGGTCACCTGCGTCTGCGTGCCCAGGAAGAGGAAGGTCCAGTAGTGGTTGCCGTAGGCCGAGTACTGCGTGCGGCCGTCGAACTCGGAGTTGCTGATGGTCATGCTCTTGACACTGGCCGAGCCCGTGGCGATCATCTGGCGGCCGAGGTTGGAGATCTTGACGTGGTCGATCCAGACGCGCTCCATGGGGGTCTTGCCGCCGTTGAGGCCCTGGATGTAGATGGCGTCGCCGCCCCAGATGAGGTGCGCGTTGAGCTGCGTGATGTGAATGTTCTGGATGATGATGTTGTTGCCACGGAGCCACAGACCCTTGCCCTTGATGACACCATTCGTTCCGAGGCCGCGCAGGGTCTTGTTGTCCGAGACGATGAGCGGGTTCTTGGTGGCCGCGATGTCGTACGTGATCTTGACGGACGTGCCCTGCACGCAGCCGCCCGTGTTAGCGAAGCCGCCGCTCTGCAGGATGACGTCCTGGCCCTTGTAGCCGTTGTTCTTGGCGAGGCAGTCGCGGTGGCTCTTAGGGCGGCAGCCCGTCTCGGTCTTCGTGCCCTCCGAGCCGCGGAAGTCAAACGTCTTGGTGAGCACGATGACGCGCGGCTGCGAGTCCTGGAGGTAGTTCCTCAGGTCGTTGAGCGACGCGGGGTACACGGGGGCGATGTTGCCACCGCCGGTGGTGCCGGCAGCGAGGCCCGGGGCAGAGCCCGTGGAGATCGAGCTCTTGGTGGTGACGCCCTGCTTCGTCGACGTCTGGGCGACATCCGAGTTCTGCAGCGCCGTCGTGCTTGAGCCGGCGTGGGCGCCCTGCATGGCGAACGCGGCAACGGCAACGATAACGAGGCGGAAGATCTGCATTGCTGGCTGTTGCGCGGTTTTGGTTGGAAACTTGTGCTGCGCGAAGCGAAATCGACAATGAGCAACGAGTGGCGTGGTGTGTGCGAGTCTGGAGGGCAACGTGAGTCAGGCACGAAGTACACTGCTGACGTCGCGCGACGAACAGGTCGATAGAGGGAGTGGGTGGCAAGCGGTTAGCGCGTGACAGAGCACCAATTCGTTGAGGACTTGATACAGGGAGCTGCGTTACATGTGCGTGGCCAAACCTGCTGGGATCGCGGCAGACCCGAGGCGACAAGCAAACGCTCAGGCGCCAACCACTTTACTCGAACATCAAAAGCCACAGCTGCGCTGATAGTTGATACATGTAGTTGCCGTAACACATGTCCAAGTGTCTGCTGAAAACTTGAGCCTCAACTTTGGGGGTCGAATTCGTGCACAAGTGCACCCCGTCATCTGACAGGAGTGTCGCTTTGCATGGAGCATGCTTGAGTAAGAGTCCTCTACAGGAGAGGCCTCGCTACGGTGTTTCTCTGTTTCGACGCCCGCGTTGCGCTGGACGGCGCACAACAATTGACAACGCGTCGACTAGAAATCCACACACGCAAAATGCGGTAGTCGCTCTTTGCAGTCAGATTTGAAGAGCAGAGCCATCACCCGCGTCTATGAAGTGTTCGCAAGGATGGCCCTTGTGGTCTATTAGCCCCCAGGTTGCTTCGGCAGAATCGGCTGGGCATTCACAGCTCTCTCTGTCAACCTCGTTCTTACCTTCCCGGCTCTACATGTAATACATGTATACAAATTCTGGTACACTGTACAAAGTAAAGTGAGAAAGAGCACGAGGTCGACGATACTATCGTCACGATAGCGCGGTTGGGGGCAAAAGAGAGCTAGTGGGCGGGCTCAATCCAACGATCTACCAATGAGGTCGTCTCTCAGTCTGTATTTGTATCTGAGCATCTCAGATACAAATACCGCATTGCCTTTTTCAAGTTCACGACTCTTTCGAGTTTTGCTCGAGTTTTCATGATGAACCAAGGTCTACAGTAGATCTCTTGTGCGTGACTAATTGGGCAGCTTGATTCGAGTTCAAAGAATGACTGCAGATAAACCAAGGGTACTATAATAGTACCACTCAATTTAGTAAGCTTCGCGTTGGCCGCACTTTTAGACGAATTCAAGCTTTCAGAACCACGAGGTCAAAGACAAATCGTGTTGCACATGTTGCCTTATGGTTGCAGCGAATGCAGGCTCGACCTGGCTCAACCGCATGGCCACGCGTGCATGCCATGCAACACCTGACATGCACACAGATCGTTTGAACACTGTCGTCAATTTGACTTTCTTCAGTGGAAACAACCTTGTATTTTGTTGTAAATAAACACAAAATGGTGGGACTTCGTGGTCTAACTGGGCTCATCCCATTGTGGCGTTATGAATGACAACCAGGGTGCCTTGAACCACAATTTCTGTCTAGGAATGGATAAGATGTTCGGCAGAAGGTTGTATTGGAGAGGTCCGGATTCGAGTAAAAGTACTGGTATTAATACATCCAAACGTATGATAACAATTCTGCGCAGAAGAATGAGGGCTCGTTCTTAGTCAAAGAAGGTTACATGACAGCAGATGCTATTTTTAGGATGGGAAACATACCGGTAGTGAAGCCGTCGTCACTTATTGACAATAAGTTATTGTACTCGGGTGGGCTGTACATGTACTCTCAGCCAGCACAGCGCGACACGACCTCAGCGAGGCGAAGCTGTTGATACATTAGGGTGGGCTCTTACGACAAGTAAGAACCTTCTCTGTGAGTATACCCAAAATTGGTTTGATACAGCTTCCAAGAGCAGCGGAGGAACAGGTCCCGGAGTCGGTCAGGATCGGCACCGATCTCTGCAATACAATTTATGTCGCGATTTTTGCGAAATCTCCGTCGTGTCCACGGTACCAATAAAACTCACTCCATAGTACCGACTGTAGTAGGCTGGCACTAGTGTATTCCGCAAACATGTTCGTGATTTTCAGAATACACCAACTCATTGTAAGTGCTATTTGCAAAAGCGTCTGCTGCTCTGTCACTAGACTGCTCAAGCAAGCTGCGACCGATTGTCGATATCCACGTACACAACCTCGCAACCTCAGCGTTGCAGGAACTATCTGAGGATATCATTGATGATGCAGGGAAGGAAAAAAAATTGTAACCTTTCGAGTCACCAACTAAAAAGAGCTTCATTTTGAACGATTAAAAAAAAACTTTAAATAATGTATACTTATATAAATATCAATATTTATTTAAGTTGACGATATAATATGAATTTATTTGAATCATATCTTATGATTATGGCAGATCATATTGTCAACAACTCATATTGTAACCGTCCAATTTAACCAAACGTTACGCATATACTATGCTACGTGTCGAATCATAAGTTATGACTCAATCAGCTCATATCGTCAACTTAATATCATACATATACTACTCTTAAGTATTTGCAGTTCAGTATCATCTATCTAGAAGGAGAAGAAGCTTCGAGGTGAATAGCATCTATCAAAACCTGGAAGTACCATTCAAACCGATTTCGATCGATCGAGTGAGTGTGAATGTTGTTCGATGGCATCCAAAAACCTTCGGCACATTTTATTGATCTAAATAATGTACTTCTTTTGCTATTACACTATATGTACGTTGTTCGTCGCAGTAATGATGTTTCTGACAATTACAGTAGAGACATCGGCGTTAATGATGCTGACCTTGAGTACTGCTGGTGCCATTACCACATCACTGCTCCAGATACAGTGTAGTACTTACTCATTCCATTAGCGCTAAAACTATCGATTCGATCTGTTCACTCAGTCATGAGTCATAACTTATACCGTTCTCGTTCAAACGCAGATTTTTTTTATTCTGCATGCATAGTTCTCAGAGAGATTAAGTGGTTATCTAAATTTGCCGTGAAAATAGAATGGTATTGTGTGAATCCCCAGGAATGCTGGATTAGATAAAACATTCCACTAAAACAGTGCCAGCAACAAATTCAAATTTTGATGCAAGATGGGAGGGATAGCTTGATTTTTTTTTCGCTCAACATTATTTGCAAACTCTATGTGCCGGCAACGCGGTGGCGTCGTATACGGCGGCGAACGAATTCATTTAGCGGAGACTCAAAAAGAGCTGCACCTGATGGTATGTTTTCTATGGAGAAAAGGCCAGCGCAAAAAGAATGACAACCGCGCATGAAACTGGAAGAAGCCTAACTCAAATTAATCAAGGCTCGTGTGGGTGGCCAGCTGCACATGCACCTGATGGTATGTTTTCTATGGAGAAAAGGCCAGCGCAAAAAGAATGACAACAGCGCATGAAACTGGAAGAAGCCTAACTCAAATTAATCAAGGCTCGTGTGGGTGGCCAGCTGCACTCGCTCAGGCATTTTATCGATGAAGACTTTGGTATTATTATGCTTGCCTTGTTGTGAGACTGCATTGCGACCCACAAGGATCCATCGAGCCTATTTACTACTGGTGGTGGTGTACTACATGATTATGTTCTTGTCAAAATAACCTTGTTACCGATATTAGTTCAGATCATCGAATCTGACGACACATTTTTTTCTGTTAGATATTCAAGCGACCCGGACGAAATATGTGCGCGACTGCGCCATGTTTTATCAAACAGAGTTTGAAATGCTCCTGCGTCGTCGCGGATGCCTGTGCAAGAGGAAGCCTGGGCAGACAGCACCAAAACAAAGGGCAAACACCCAGTGTATCCTACTCCTACACGCGATCGAGATTGAAACGAGTTGCTCTGTTCATCCTGCTGGGTAACCTACCCAGCAGATTCAGTTGAGCAGTTAGCCTGGCAGCGCGAAGTATTCGCACGGATGCTTCTTGTTTTATCACCATGTCTGGGCACCAGGAAGGAAGAAATTACTTTAATCAATTCCTTTAAGTATGTTGATTAGCTTCCGTTCTGCTACCTCAAAAGTCGACACCAGATTCTCGGTCTTATCTCTCACCCGCGAAGAGGGACGAAAGCGGTGGGTTTCTTATCAAATTAGTCAAGCAAATTTGAAGCCACTGAACATGAAACTTGTAATTGTTTACTGGACTTGCTGGCGCTGGGAAGACCAACATTATCCAGCTATTTATTCTCCATCTTTGCTTTGCCGCACAATCGCATGACGCATCGTCGCAAATGCCTCACCACCTTTTTTCCGTGGCATTTGCAGACACGACACCGCGCGGTCGAGATCATGGTGCTTCAGTTGTTCGTGAATGGCCCGCCGGGGTCGGGCAAGACGACGCTCGCCAAGCTCCTGAGCGAGGAATTCAACCTGGAGCTCGTCGCAACCGGCGACTTGCTGCGCGAGAATATCAAGGCGCAGACCACCGCGGGTCGTAGAGCCCAGCGCTGCATTGCCGCGAAGAAGCTGGTCCCCGATCGCGTTGTGCTCGATATGGTGGAGGCCAAGGTGGCGAGTTCCCTGGCGCGTGGTCGGGCTGGCTGGGTGCTCGACAGTTTCCCGCGAACAACGGATCAAGCCGAAGCGCTGATGACCAAGCCAGACCTTTGTCCTGCCGTCGTGATCTTGCTCGATCTACTCGAGGCAGACTGCGTCACTCGCATCTGTGGTCGTCGCTTCGACCCGGTGACGGGCGCCATCTTCCACTCGCCAGCCAACTTCCCTCGTGATGCGGTAGTTCGAGCAAGGCTCACACGACGCCGCGATGACTCAAGCGACCGACTTTCACCGCGATTCGAGGCCTATCGGACCTTTGGAGAAGCTACGAACGAGCTGTTTGCTAAGTCTCAGGGCGTTGTGCACCGAGTTGACGCCTCCAAGCCCCCAAGCGTGATTCTGGAAGATGTGTCAGCTTTGCTACACTCACTCGTAGCGAAACCCCGGCAGATTCACAGCAACAACGGCATTATTGATAACAACCAGACCCATCAGGCCGACAATATCGTTGCCAAGGCAAATTTCCGGCAGCGACCGGAGACCATTCTGGAAACATCAGAGGAGAACGAAGACGACGACATGCAGCAGTACCAGTACGACTGGGAAGACGACGAGGCGTCTATCAGCCGCAGTCGGCGTGAAAGCCCGCAGAAACAGCAGCAGCAGCAGCAGCAGCAACAACAAAAGCAGCCCAAAGAGAAAATGATTCCAACTCCTAAGAAGGGGGCGCAGAACAACCAGCTCTCCTCATCTCTCATGGCTGCTCTACCCCTTCCAGTCCTCCCTCCAAAGTCAGAAAGCTCCAACAACAATAAGGATACAGTTCCTCCTCCCCCCGCGCCAATGTTACGCCCCCTGCCAACACCGACAGGCAAATTCCGAGGACTAAGCGGACCAACGGAGATTACCAAGTCCTCAGTCCAGTCGGTAGTGGTGCGTGATTCTATCAGCGTCCGAAGCAGCAGAAGTAGTAGAAGCAGCAGTGTTTGCAGCAACAGCAGCACGACGAGCTTGGAGACGGCGGCGGCCTCCGTGGATATGGAGACGTTCAAGGAGCTGCTACTGGATGGGTTCGAGGCCGTCAAGCACGGCCGTCGTGGTCGACCGCACCCCCGACTCATCTTCACAGACTTGGACTTCAAGCGAGTATTCTGGCAGAAGGCCATGGGCGCTGCAGACCGCGTGGGCAAAGGCAAACATGCGCGACTCGAGCAGAGCGTCGTACTCGGGGACGTAATTCAGGTTGCCAGGGGCATGAAGACAGCTGTGCTCAAGCGGTCGGGTAACGTGGCGCGCTACGAATGCTACGTCTCCCTCGTCACACCGACGCGCACGCTGGACTTGGAGTTACCGAACGCTCAGCTCGCAGACTTTTTGCAGCGAGGCTTTGACCAGCTTCTCCACAACTGATGGTACAGTAGGCGTTTGCGTACTCGTGG
Organism: Phytophthora niederhauseri; assembly: GCA_024679275.1. NCBI lineage: Eukaryota > Oomycota > Peronosporomycetes > Peronosporales > Peronosporaceae > Phytophthora > Phytophthora niederhauseri. The sequence goes on from JAIKVH010000933.1 coordinate 9,624, forward strand.
TGCTTTATTTCTCGCCTTACAATACCTTAGTCTCCTGTTAGCCTTTGCAACCGGATTCGACCAATACAGCGAATCAATTCACCCAGCACCCCTAATATTCATTCGTGAAGCGCAGATAGCTTTTGTTCGAAGGCAGCTCCTCCACTTGCACGTCCGCGAACTTCTTCGCCGCCTCCTCTGCAGAAACCTGTGGGTTAATACAGACGCGTTCGCCTTGCTTCCAATTCACCGGCGTCGCCAGGCACTTCGCATCCGTGAGCTGCAGCGAGTCCAGCACCCTCAGCACCTCCACGAAGTTGCGCCCTGTACTGGCCGGATACGTCAACATCAGCCGCACTCGCACGCGCGGGTCCAGCACAAACAGAGTCCGAACAGTGAGTGGCATCCCCTCGTTGTCCAGGTCGTCTTGGGACAGCATGCCGAGCTGCGCTGCGATGCGGCGGCTGGGGTCCGCCACGATGGGGAAGTTCACGTTAGCCCCCGCGTACTTCTCGATGTCGACGATCCAGCGCCTGTGGCTGGCCACGTCGTTGCATGAGAGGGCGAGCAGCCTCACTCCGCGTCGGTGGAACTCGCCGGCGTTCTCCAGCCGCGCCACCTCGCCCAGTTCCGTGGTGCAGATGGGCGTGAAGTCGTCCGGATGCGAGAAGAGCAGCCCCCACGAGCCCTTGAAGTACGCGTGCAGCGAGCTGGAGCTGTCGTCGCTGGCGTCGAAGCGCAGGTCGGGGAGCTCGTCCAGCAGCGTGATGCCAACGAGGTTGCGCATGGAGAAGTCGCCAAGTGAGACGCAAAGCTGCTCGACGCGCGCAAAGCTCGAAATGGCCGTCATCACCTTGACGAGCATTCGGAAGTTGTTGCCTTTTTAACCGGTATACCGGTACTCGCACTTCAACTTTGTGTGCAGTTTGTGTGTCGACCGTCCCAAAAAGTACGAATTGACCTTTGGACCACACGTTTTCCTATCGGCATTGTAGCCTCCCTACTAAAACAAGCGAAGCGGTCGGGATAATGTGGAGTCTCAAGGCGCTGGAGCGGGCCCTGCCCGTCGCTCGCGGCGCGCGCGTGGCGTTCGCTAGCTCGGCTGCTGCCGCCGCCTCTGCGCCCGCCTTCGAGGGCGTGCGCCTCAACAACCTGCGCGACAACGACGGCGCGCACAAGCGCGGCAAGCGGCTGGGTCGCGGTATCGGCTCGGGCAAGGGCAAGACCTCGGGCCGCGGACACAAGGGACAGAAGGCGCGCTCCGGCGGCGGCGCCGGCCGCGGCCCCGGCTTCGAGGGCGGCCAGACGCCGCTGTACCAGCGCGTGCCCAAGCGCGGCTTCAACAACAAGTTCGCGACGCCCATGGAGAGACGCCCATGGAGACGCTCAACCTGGACAAGCTGCAGCTGTTCGTGGACATGGGCCGCCTGGACGCCGGCAAGAAGATCACGATGAAGGAGCTCGTGGACTCGGGCATCGTCACGTGCTCGCGCGTCAAGCACGGCGTCAAGCTGCTGGGCAACGGCAGCCAGCACCTCACGGCCAAGCTGGACATCGAGGTCTCGCAGGCCTCCGAGTCGGCCATCAAGGCCGTGGAGGCGGCCGGCGGCAGCATCGTGTCGGTCTACCACAACCGCCTGGCGCTGCGTGCGCTGCTCAAGCCGCACAAGTTCGAGACGATCCCGCAGTCGGCGCGCCCGAACCCCAAGAAGCTCACGTACTACACCAACTATGAGAAGCGCGGCTACCTGTCGCCGGAGATTCAGGTCCAGA